>JANTPX010005495.1:0-11889 GCA_024757885.1 Apantesis nais | reverse complement strand
TTTACAAATTGTATGTTAGTGCTGTGTTGTTATTTCTTTTTTCGCTCTCGCCAGTGACAAACTCATAGCTTCGCGTATGATTTAATACCTTATCATGGCGACGTGAATAATGACTCCGGTCTAACAGCGCCTTACAACCTGTCAGTAAATACCTGACTGTACCTATTTCTGCACTGGACATTGTACAAGCTGTGGCGATTTACACATACGGCGCAACGAAGAAACATACTACAGCACCATATATGGAAGACACACCGAACTACATTGTAACTACTGCGGAGTAACTACTAATCCTGTATCGTGATATGAAAGTTCTTTCCGATTATAATATCGGTCGGAGGATCCTCCCCTTTGTTTGAGGGACATGACACCCGTTCCTCCACACAAGCCTCTTTTGTGACTTCTCCTAACCTCACTAGGTTGCTTTCTTTAGGGAGAGTTAACTGGAAGGCGCTGAGGTAAACGTAATTTTTTTGTTGTATTTAGTATTTCGTTTGGTTTCTTTTGTTTATTTTTTTATTAAAAGTTTTATAGTAGTTTTAATTTGTATTTTATTTTAAGTGTGTAAATGTGAAGTAACTTACTGGTGGTTTTGAGTGTTGCCACAACCTACACAAATGTTCTGCTGGCTTCAAGTTATATCGGTGAGGCTACACGATGACTGGGGTCCGTATGCCGTATGTATGGACAGACGATTTAAGATACGAACCTTAATGTCAATCCAAGTAACACTTAAGACTTGTCGGTGTACGCACGTACGCACGCACACACACACACACCTACACACACACTGATTTAGTATAGTTTTTTGTTTTATTTTATTTTTATTAATTAATGTTGTTGCTGATGGAACTCTGACGGCCCCAGGCCTGAGGTGGCGTTAATGTCTGCGACACGGTTTTCTTAACTTATACAAACATTTGTTACAGTTTTACTTTGTTTTAGTTTTCCAATAAAGCTTTATTATTATTGATATATTATTATTATGATTTAAACTTATTTACGGCGGAAATTTACTTTGTTAATTTATTGAGATGTAAATGCACAAAAGTCTAATGGAGAGGTAATATGTCTATGCTGTTGAAAATAAATCAAACTCCTCAAAATTACATAAGTTTCTAATAGCAGATTTGGAGTAAGAAAAATAGAAATAGCGGAAAAACAATTAGAAGGAAACTGCAGGAGTTCAGAGAGATCACGTACTCGTACGTAGCGGTCACTAGTTGATTTACCTGTCTATCCACTGGCTCTCCTAAATCTAATAGTTAGTTTCTAGACGATTCTATTAATTCGTTACCATAATACTGAGTTCGTAGTTTCACTTCCCACCCAGGACAAATTATAATGACAGAACAAATAATCGTTCCCATCATTAGTGAGCAAGTTCATTTTATTTGTCTGGGTGTAGTTTAACTTTTTTTTTTTTTAATTTATTTAACAAATAAAGGTACAACATAATAAAATCAATTTTTTTGGTACTGTGAAACCACCTAGGTTTATAATAAGTACCGTTAATTCATGTACAGAAGGTAATCAATGCATGATAGAATGAATACAAAGTGTTTGAGTTCTCAAAGACGTTCACAAAACAAAATCAATCATTTAAGAAACTACATAAAAACAGAAAACAAACAAATAATAAACAAAAATACAAAAAACAGTTCCAGCTAGGATAGCTTGGTATACGAGAGTAGACAATACATTTACATATGGTTGTGTAGTTCTTCGAGAAAATAAGATCCGAGTTTATTTTTCATGTGTGTCATATTGGGTTTGAGGTTGTCACGCAAATCAGCGGGTAGTTTGTTAATTAAACGAGGAAGGAGGTAGGCTGCCGTTCTTTGACCATACGTATTGTTAGCGCGCTTTGTGCATAACTGGTTTCGGGCGACTGCACGCGTGTATACAGAGTGTTTTATTTTTTTTTGAATTTCCGTGCAAAAGTAGTAATTTTTTAATAGTTCATATTTTACTTGTGTTTGAACTGGTAATGTGTTGCAGTGTTTGAATAGATAACTGTGTTGATCGTTGTACTGGTTTCGAATATTTTTGGGAACTATATTTTTTAGGATTCTTACTTGGAGGTTAAATATTTCGTTGAGGTATGTATTGTATGTGCGTCCGTAGGAGCTAAGCCCATATCGTATGTAAGACTGTGCTAATGTGTTGTATAGCATTAATTTGACTTTAAAAGGAATTCGATTTTTTATTATTATCATGTTGGCCAGGAATTGCCTCAATTTCTTGCAGACATATTCTACGTGAACCTTCCAGTTAAATTTACTGTCTATGTGTAGGCCTAAATACGTTTGATTGTCAACAACTTCTATACTGGGACACTTGCATGGGGCATCACTATAAGAGTGTAAACAATTATGATCATGTGCTACTAAATTTTTTATACAACATGTAGTTTTGAGGTATGGGGATTTTATAATAAGGAGCTTGGTTTTACTGGAGTTCAAGACAAGTCCTGAGTCGTGGCACCATTTATTAAGATTATCAAAATCTGTCTGTAGTCGTTCAAGGGCTTTGTAATGGTCTTTGTCCGATACCAAAAGGCAGGTGTCATCTGCGAATTGATAACAACTACTACTTATAGTATGATTACTTGCTCCACACTGACAGCACATTAGTAGTATCTATGTATATTGCACCTGTGCGAAGCCGGGGCTGATCACTAGTTCAATATAGTTAAAAAAAGAGGATGTAATAACAATGATAAAAATAATGCGATAATCCAATGTAACTGTGATATATGTGACACATTAGTCTTTACGAAAGAGCCTTCAAGAACTTTCACAGAGACATCTATCACACAATTGTTTGATAGGTGTCTCTGTGAGGTTGGAGATTTTTAAAATATCATTTTCAGATTTAATTATCTGTGGCGCGCAATCCAAAATTCAAATAAATTTTATTCGAAAACCAAGTTATTTAATTTTAAATGCAGTCATTTGTTTTTAATTTTATTTTTGTGAAATCGAGTTTTTGGCGCCATGGATAAACTAAAAATTCAGATAAATTTTCGAATATGAGTTTTACGGATAGATGAGTTTTAACTGCGGATTAAAAACGCATGTGCGCGATTTTGTTAGGGGTAGGAGCCATGTAACGCTTTTTATAACTAATAACAAAGTCCGCAAAATGGCATCTAGAAAAAAAAAACTACGCTTTGCCACCCTGTTATTTAGAATAATAAGGAGCCAGACTCCTTAATATTTATAAAAAAAAATACAATATAGTTACTTACATATTTATTTACTTATCGGATTACTTCGTCAGTTTACATCTTGAAATAACGTAGTAATCGCATATCGGCGACTGTAATATTCATAATTCATTTATAAAAATATTTATACAACAAACAGGATCCTAATTTGAAATCGTTTTTTATTAAACACTTCGTTAACATGTACATTTATTTCTCGTATACATAGTTACTAATTGTCTACAATACTCTCTGTGAATATTTTTTTTCAAAAAACTTCGCGTTGGTTAATACAATTATTTCGAACCATAAATTTAAATTTGGACTGTCATAGACGACACGCACATCACTATTGAGATGTTGCTGAAAATCAGCGCTGCGTCATAAGGACGTAACATTATGATGAACTACATGTCTTTTTAATGACCATTGCAATTGTGCAGCAAATATTTTTGTATATATCTTTAATAGTCTAAGTCTATATAGTAATTTACATAAATTGCTATAATTTTAATTTAGAAGTAAGTATGTCAATGATAACTGTTGAATACTGCATTATATTATAATTGTGTACTTTGTTACAATGCTATATTATATTCTAATTCTGTACAATAATATTTTGATTGTGTTATAATGTCACTAATAAAAAAAATATTTCTAACTTTTCTTTCTTTCTTTCATTAACAATGTATACTGGCCTAATACTTGACACTTGTGTCAAATTGGAAAGATAATAAAGTTAGATAAGTGGGTGCCACACAAACTAAGAGACCATTAATGAACATCAACGTGTAATTATTTACGCATGCATGGTACTACTGAATCGGTATAAAAACGTATTAATCCTAAATTGCGGTTCCTGTACGACAACCGTAAACATTCGTCTCAATGAGTGAACCCGGGTACAGTACCTAATCAGTGCGCTAAAAAAAGATTGCAAGATATGAAATAGAATGGTACAACAGTGACGGCAGATGTGTAATGCTAAGAATACAAACATTGATTAAGAAGCTCGTATTTTAACAACCACGACTGGTCAATCGCTCTTCCCAATTGCTTCTCCGCGAGCTCACAGACTTCACGAAAGACCATTGTAAAGCTTCAAGAATTACAGGTTGAAACTGCCCGTCATCAACTTTACTCACCGGACCTTACCCCAAGAGATTTTATTTTTTCGAAATTCAGACAATTGTTAAGTGGATTTTTTTTTGCACCTGAGAGTACAAAACGCTTTCATTGAATTGGCCTCTCGTCCAGCACCCTTCTACTGTAAATGGATAAACGAACTACCCCATCAGTATTTTAAAATTTGAATACAAGCCTCCAACTTCATAGGTAGACCTATAATATATCCATTTGCATTGAAATAGTTAATAAAAAATAATTAAAAGGTTCTCCTTTTCTTTCTCGTTGACAGATTTATACATATAATTACAAAAGTGTCAAAGTGCCTACTGTTGTGACAGTGTTACAAGCCTAAATAAACAGTTTGTAATGTAGTCGGCATTAGGGCGGTTTACGATACATGAATCAACTCTACACTTTGGGTTACAGGGTAAGCCTCTATTTATTGTAATGAAAATATGTTGACATTATTGGTGACGTTCTATTCGAATAATTATTTTAAAAATTATTTATATTAGTGACTGCGTAAACTCATAGCCTGTGAAGTTTCGCGATATGTGAATAGTATATCAATAGCTTTGATAAGTTTCAATTATAGACTGCTCAAACATAATTTTTAACCCTAAGCAACATTTTACAATAAATTCTTTAAAATAAAGTTGAAGCACATCACATTGCCAACCGGTATGCAACAATTGAAACAATACAGAAAAACACTAACAGCTGGGCATTTATGTATGCATATATAATCCATAATCCCTACTGTCCAAGACAGGCCGAGCCTGTCCTAGGTGCCAGTTACGTTTAGTTTGACCTAAACATAAGCTAAACACATTTTTTTAAATGTGGGTAAGTTTGGCATAGATAATAAAGTACATTTGCGTGAAAAATATACCTTTCGTCAATGAATACATTGATGAATGTTAACTGCAACCACCATGTATGCGATCTTAGGACATTTTCTAGAGTTGGATTTTTTTATCTTTTATTTAGTAAGTATACTTGTGGCGATAATTTTAAATTATTTATTCATTTTCTTTTGTTTTTGATTTGCTTATTGCTTATGTTAAAGTCTTAATTCTGTATTGAGCTGATATAAAGTTTACAGTGACAGTTAGCATTGAAATTATATTCATTTCTGTAAGTAGATCTTTGCACATATTTTTACAAGTCGCACTTTATAGCTACAAGGCATTACTTATTGTGCATTGGGTTTTTCACCGACTTAAACCAGACTTGGAAGATATTTATTGCTATTATAGTTTTATATTGAGGGTTGCACTTATTTTGTTTTTTTTTTCAATTAGAATAATTATTATTTGATTTTCGCGATAGTCTATGTTCCTCGCTAATAAGGTTTTATATTGGTGAAAGAATTCGGTTAAAAGAGTATCCTTGCAGTTTTACATTTATGATATATCAGCTCTTGCTCGCGGCTCTATCAGCGTGAATGGTCTACACAACTTGAAACTATATCCATACCAAAAACTCACAAAATCATAACAAAAGAATAAGGGATGATTTCTAGAAGAAAAGTATCCTATGTTCCTTCCCGGGACTTAAAAGTTCCTGTATACCACAAGATACCAGGCAGACAGGCCGTCAGAGACAATTTGCATTTATAATATTAGTATAAATAAAACCTATAAGGGGTTTAAGCGTTAATACCGTGGGAGAGCTATGCTGCCGTGGGAGAGCTATGCTTCGGCAAGAATGGGTCGGCTCGACCGGTGCGATACCACGACCTCACAGAAAACCGATCGTTAAGTAGCTTCACTGCTGCATTTCACTGAGTGAGTGAGGTTCCCCAACCCAATCCCCCAACCCTAAAGGGCCGGCAAGTTTGTGACCCCTCAGTTGTAGACGTCCATGGGCGGCGCTTGTCGCTTTCCATCAGGTGACCCGCTTGCTCGTCTGCCACCTCTTCCATAAAAAACAAGTTAAGAGACCGTAATTGCCAGTGAATTGTCAGAGACGGTTACTAACCAATCTATAAATTGTTTCATTATAAAATTACTTTGGGAAATAATATGCTATAACTTTTTGTTTTCAGACTTCCTACATAACGCTGGCGTTATATATCGAGATTTGAAACCTGAAAATATACTTCTCGATTCTGATTACCATATTCGATTAATCGACTTTGGCTTATCTAAGTGGCTCTCGATTGGATCCCGTACTACGACTCTGTGTGGCACTCTCAAATATATGGGTAAGTGTAAAACTTTTAAGATGTAATTAGTATCTATTGACTAGTGGGAGGACGGTTTTTCTATTTAGTACATGTAACTGTCAGTGTCGCATAGGTAGGTCGACAGCTAATAGTTTGATATGGAATTTGAAGAAAAACTAAAACGGTCATTCTCCATTTCAGCGTGGGAGTTGACTCGTTTGATATTTTAAAATGGCTCAGTGCATTTGCTTCGTGTCCGTCGCGACCGTGGCACAGTGGAGCCGTCAGTAACGCACGAACTTAGAGTGATTATGTCGGTCGTGGCGCCCGCAGCTCGCGCGTCGGCCCACTGACGCCGGCAACATGAACGCGCGCACCATTGCGTTCGAGCTGTCCATGGAGGGGCGTCAGGTCGATGAGGTAGTCGCCTGCATCTTCCACACGGTCCTCTTCCACCGCTCCAGCGGCAAGTTCACTTACAACAACGAGGAGAGTTACTCCATACGGACCGTGAGCTATGTGGACGTTGACTGCGACTTCATCGACTTCACATACGTGTGCTGCGAGTCGGATGCTCTCGGGCGAAACGTGAAGCGAGAAATATCGGACTTTTCCGAGTTACTGCGGGGCGCCGACTCCACATCGGCCCCGCCTCGGGGCTCCATCAGCCTCGAGTTCTTCCAAAAGAGGCGCTCCCGTTGGCCTTTCCAGCCGGAATGCGTGCCCTGGGAAGTGTGGACCGTCTACTGCGAGCTCACCGAGTCGCGCAACGAGCAGGACATGCACAGCAAACACGAGAACGTGGTGGAGATGCTGCAAGATAAGATAGTGTTCATCACGGAGATCATAAACCGGCACGAGTACGTACCGAAGATGCCGAGCCGCTCGGACGCCGATCTCATCTTCGACACTTCGTACTCGGACATACAGCCCTACCTATTTAAAGTCCACTACAACCTGTCGGGCGCGCCGCCTACGTCCGTCGGGAACACGGTGCGCAAGCTTATACGTGACACGCTCTCGTTGTGATGCATATTGTGTTCATAACTTACATACTAATTACTCTGTGTCCGAGGAATACTCTTAACCGCGTGGTACAGATATCGTGCGAGTCAATTACGACCAAATGTTTTTTTATACCGAATTGCAGTATATAAAATTATTTTGGTCAAGGTGACGTCCTTATTATGGTACATAATATACTAGTAAAGATTTCAAACTTAATGTGATGTTATTTCAACAAAGGTCGTGTTGTAAATATTAATTTTAAGAATTGGATGTATTCAACATTTTGACAATACATAATATCTGAATCTATATCTGTGTCATTTATTGTACTTAGGCTTTGTATGTTTGCACAAACGTCGTGGTTATTGATGCTACTATAATTTTTCTTGAATTAAATTTATCACAGTCGTTTTTTGAATTTGAATGTTATGTATTACCTCTTAAAATTCTCTTTAAAATGTCCACTTAATAATTTGATGTCGCTATATAATATTAGTTGTTAATATTTCGCTCACATTGTTAGCCCTTGCGGGAACAAGAAGAGCTTCTAATAATAGTATTTAAACAAATAATCTTTTGTGTAATCAAACACTTTGTCTGTTGTAACATTAGTTTTAAATTAAGTTATAATTACAGAGCTATGACTCGGAAGGCTGGTTGATGTGTCCATTGATTTTCGTCGTTTTTCAAGCCTGGATTTGTCTATTGTCAGGTTCTCGAACATTCGCAGGAGTTGATATAGAATTAATAGTTACCTAGAGGTTATCATAAGTGATAGATAGTTTTAAACACGTGTTTTGTTAAGTTGGTGGCACTAAATCGTCTTAACATTAATTGACGCTTTTATTAGAAGTTGGAGTCTTTTTGTGTAGTCGATTGACTGTTTACTAATAAACGCTTTGGTATATCGCGATAAACAATACAGAAATAATAAAAATATGGACTTTGGATTACGTGTATGGATCTAGTTATGATTGAATTCTTATATATAGTTAGACTATAAGAAGTTATATTTCAACAGTAATTTTTATGAATGAGTAATATGAATATTGTAAATATGCGCATGGGATATATGTCATTTGAGTTTCGAATGTCGCCTTGTACGGAGCTATATCGGTTTGTATTATTTGAGATAACCAGTGAGTTCTATGTATTATATATGAACAGTTGTTGGAGTCGTGCGTAAAAATGTCTCGTGTGTAGATTTAAGTGATGCTGAGTTGTAAATCACATTGTAATTGTCATTTTATCACTCCTTTATCTAACCTTTTCGATTAGAATTCTAGGGCGTTTGTTCAAGAGATCTTAATTTTTATGTAGTCCAATTGTAAAATTTGTAAACAAAAGTTAATGTTTTTGATCCATGACCTCGTATTATAAAAGAAATTACTCTGAAGTAAGACTTCCTGCCATTGCTTTCATGCCAGAGTCAAGCACTTTTAGTTCGTTTTCTGTAGGACTATGAACCGAGTCCATCCATACAATTCTAATTTACAATCCTACCTCATTTTGTGACTCTAGCTTTAGTGTATAACAACCTTTATGCCTATCTGATCACACTTGTACCTATTAGAAAATATTTATCAGAAGTGTTTTCGTCACCAAAGATGAGAGCTGTACAAGCTTAACTATCTTTTATTTCGAATTCTTTTGGTAACTATAATTTTATGATATTTAAATTACGTAAGATGCATCTCGACGATTCTTTTTAGTTGAAAGATAAAGGTGTAGTAGTTTTTAATTTATATTTGTCTGAACTTGGATTATGTTTATTCAATTTCATAATTTTTAATCTATATTTTGCGAAATTATTAATTGCGGACATAAATATTCGATCTTATCTATGAAGACAGACTAATTCCTTAAAAAGTCAGTTATAAAAATGCCATGACTTTTTTAGAAAAACAGTAACATTTTAAGAGATATATCTATATTTATGTACGTTTACAGGCTTCACACTAACGACGGTTAAACTCTGTTCGACATTTAAACCTTTCAATATTGTGTATATAAATGCAGATCATTATAAAAAGCTGTTTAAAAAAAAATGCCTATTGCTAAAACATGATCGCTTTTCCTACCACAGTGGCTTTTGGATCAGATTGATATTTTATTTCAACATTTCGACTGTTAAACTTGCAGTTCGATATAATTCTTCTCGATTCTTATAACATTGTTAACTAAATTGTAGTTATTATCCTCGATTGCATGCATAACAAAGTTTTTATTGAAGATTTTATATATCGATTTGTAATATTCATATCAGCAAGTACCTTAAAATATTAATAATTTCAAAAATGTTTAAATAGAAGAAAACTGGTGATAACGATAATATTTTTAGTATATTACACAACTCTTGCAATTCACAATTAGAAGTGTATTAATGGTTGTTCTTTTTATATTTGTTTTATAAAACATCATTTGGGTACACTTTCAAAATGCCAGTAGTACACAGAGGGAATATTGTATTCTATGTTACGTTTTATCTAAAAGTGATAGCGCTTTCACTACATAAGAATATCATTCTCGTGGCACTAATATTTGTAATTATGACAAACTACTAACAATTTCTCATAATCGCGAATAGTAATTCGGCCTTTATACGGAATCACGGATAAGTTCATTTTATGTTCGTTAATTTTTTTAGTCTTGACAGATAGCATCTCTATACCCACCATAAGTGAAATATACACGAATATTAAAGTATTGTTTAACAATGTTAGTAGTGCGCAACTTATTACTCAGAATATATATTACTATTATATTATTATGTACGTGCTATCTATTTACAAATTAAAGACGTCCATTTGTGTGTTGCGAGAGTTGTCTCTTGGTGTGCCTCCTGTAGTGTGACGTCAAGCACGTTGTAAGTACTGTATCTGTGCACTCTGCTACGGCCTTATTTAATGAAAATATTTTTAACTATGAAAGTCACTATTCGCGTGTAATAACGGCTGTTACATATTAGAGTTTATAATAAATGAAACAGGAAATATGTATGTTGTGATCAATAAGTTCAAAAAAAATCTAAATCTTAGTCTTGTGATATAATTTATATATAAGTGAATAAATGATGAAGTATTTTTCTAGTTTTTTCTTTATTTACATTTTATAAATCTTAATTTTTTATTGCTACATTAATGGTAGCCTGTCAATGGGCAAACGATTAGCAGCTTTGCTGCCAGTGGGTACGCGCTGATGTTCAAACTTACAATATTTTTTATCTTCTACTTACTCATCGATACTTTTTCATGATTTGATGTAGTAAAAAAAATGCATTCCGAGAATGTCAAAACATACAATCAAGTTAATGAAACCGCATAGCTCAAATTATATTTAATCATTTAGATTTGAATTGGATTTCAATTTTACTATGCATTTTCGTGGCCTTCATATCTTCAATAATAAGTTCTATTTCTTTTTCGTAACATAATTTGTTACGTTTTTCTTATTCCTAGTAGGGCAGTAGCACTTGTGTATTCTACACACGCTTTAAAGCACCCGCTTAGTTCGTTAGCTGCCCCATCCGCAGGCACTATTCTTAGACTCCGAAGCAATATTTTTAACTTTTACATTACTTCGTTTTGCTTTGACGACTATATTTTAGGTAAATCTTTTGAACCTGAATATTTTATTTGACAGAAGTCAATTTGAGCGCGTAAAATTTTAATGACTTAAAATTGGGGAACAATATGTGTAAAAAATTAAAAAAATTAAAACCTCTTTACTAAGCTACATGTGCTCAGTACATACAAATGAGGACGGGCAGATAAGCAAGGGCAATTCGTCATTCTGACTAATACAATTAAACTAAATCAAAGTTAATATAATATAATATGTTTAAAATTTAAGTATCAGTCCATCATTACTCGGATCATACTATACACTAATTACAAATTTAATAACGAGGAACATTTCAATAGTGATTAATTGTTTATAATTTAATTATTTTGAATCTATAAACATATAAAAGTGAAAAAAGCAAGAGGACTTCGTGTGCTTCACGACATCAAGATCTTCCATTTATAAAAAAGTAAATATTATTTTAATTTTATAACTAATATTTTGTATGAACGGAGGAGTGATAGCAGCGTAGAGCACAAGAAGTGTGAATGCTTACTTGAGATGATATTGGTATCATATTGTAACTATGTAAACCGTCCTTTAATAGTAAAATGTAATTATTATTACCAATTGCCAAACGTTGTCAAACTACCCTCAAATGTGAAACAATTTTTATTGTTGTACATTTTACATCACTTTGGTTCTATTTTTCTTTACCATATCATTTCGTTACCCTAAAAATATTTCACTTATTTCGAATATACATAGTGATAAAAATATATTGCTTGTGTTGCTATGTTATCATGTA
>JANTPX010004399.1:0-11893 GCA_024757885.1 Apantesis nais | reverse complement strand
AGAGATGGTCGGTCCTGGTCACCAGTACCTAAGTCAAGATGTTACACTAATAAGGAAACATTTTGTAAAAATGCTTAGTAAAGCTATCTCGTTGGTAGTACCCTAGCTAATATATTGCATAAACACATTAAAAAGTAAAACAATGCTACCAATAAATTGCAGTTTTATGTTAACATTTCTCGAAATTTTTTAACCTTGTAATGTGTTGGGTATTAATACCAGAGTCCTAACGCCGCATGTATTGATAAATTTATTTATTAACTATAAATAAATTATTTAAAAAAAAACGAATGTCTGTTACCAATATGACGTAGAGACTTTATATTCTAAAGCCGATTGTTAATGTCAAAAAAGATTTGACGAGCAAAAAAATTAAATCACAATTTGCGAGTAAAACCGTTTCTATTGTTTTAATTTTTTTTTGTTAAAGTATTGGACATTTTCTCGTGACGTACGTAACATGAAACTTCAATTATGTTCATATTTTCTGTTTCGTTCCTACAATTGGTAGCGTAAAATCAAGTTGTAGATCTTTCTACAAGAATTGGTATATCAGCAACAATACTTTTTATGTAATGTAAAACATTTTTTCTAGAACAATCGTAAATAAAATCTGTTCATTGTTAGTCTAGATCTGGTTCGTTGAAATTACAACACAAGGTACAACATTCATTCTTCTGCTTCTATAATGATCTCCCTCTGAGTCTTCTATCAAACTAGGTTAGTGTCGGTTTGTAATCTATTATCATGCCACTGAACTTTATTTTTAATCGACTTCAAAAAGGAGGAGGTTTTCAATTCGGATGTTTATATTTTCTTATGTATGTTTGGGCGTAATTCCGTCATTTATAGACGAATTTGCAAAATTCTTTTTTGGTCGAATAGGGTATATTCCAAAATGGTCTCATTTGAATTTCATAAAAATCTGATGATGAGTTTCAAAAACAGACAACGAAACTCTTCAGAAAATGACAGTAAATCACCGCGATTGCTGCTATCGCATTAATATGTATTGTTTCCTTAACCACACAACATAACATCACACTTGTACAATCAAAAGGGCTACGCAGATATTTCTAGGTTACTATTGTTTAATGTCTTTTTAACCACTTTTAAAGGATCTTGTTTATATAGAGCAACGGCCATCAGACCTCCACAACTCAAGTAACAGTCGAAAATAGTCAATATTATAGCTAAGTGACAGTGACTAATACAATCAATAAACTTAGTTACTGATATATCGCTTCTCTTTACACCCAAACCTAAATAGGTTAAATCTATAAACTGGGCAAACACACGCTTGTTTACACGTGTCATCCCCAACCGATATAATATTTCGAAATAATGGCTACACGCTGTAGAAGTTATAAACCATGTTGTTTTATTTTTATCTCTTTGTGTTTATGTTTCGTTCATTAACGAAAATTACTTTCCTTAATCGACTTAGTCGTATGTAATGTTATTTTTGGAATGTGTAATTTAATCTAAAAGTCTAAATTAATTATATTAATTAACCACTTCGTTTCAGCTGTTATTGGATTAAATATTTCGGGGAAATTTAGACATAGAATTGAAGAAAAAGAAAAATGGAGAATACTAAAAGATGGGAAGTAGAAGGCATCGATAAAATGATAAATTTTGTAGTTCCCAAAATTACCAAATTAGTCTAATAATATAATAATTAAAATATATATATTATATATAATATAATAATTAAAATATATAATAATTAAAATAATACATTGTCTACATCACCCCTATCATTCAATTAAGAGATTAGTGTTGTTATTAGATCAATAAATCGGTCAATTAACTTATTTCAGTCAAGTGCTAGAAATATGTTCCTTGCAACCACTCTTCTGCCTTCGCATTTAATCTCTCCCAGCTTACCTGTCATGCTGGCTACGTCATCACTTCATCTGGCTGGTTACCATCCTAACTTTTGTTTTCAGATTCTCCATATCCAACATCAGTATCTCAGTACCTCAGCATCAGTTTCTGAAATTCCAGAAATTAAACAAAAAAACAAATTAAAACACAGCCAAATAAGTGGACAGTAAAGTTCGAAAGTTCGAAGATTTCTTTACTTTGCTATTTCAAAGTAAGCATGATTATAAATATTACTGGTAAAACAGCTTATAAATGATTAGTGAACGAATATATAACATATTAACCGCAGAACGGACAACTGTTGGGGTAAACGAGTTCTTGAGTGGAGACCGCATTTAGATAAACGTGGTGTAGAACGCTTATGATCAGGTGGAGTGGCGATTTGCGCAAGTTTGCTGGTAGAAGTTGGATGCGAGGTGCCGGAAAACGATGGAAGTATCGTGCAATGGGAGAGACCTATGTCCAGCAGTGCACTGCGACGAACTTATGATGACGATGATGATGATGACACATGCCACATACACTAACATTTTTTGTACCCAAAGGGGTAGATCGATAATTGTAATAATAATAATATTTCGAACATTTAGGATACAACGCCATCTAGTTTCAAACTAAACAGAGCTTGTAATAAGAAATCTAGATTGGCTGATAGTATATTTATATACTTTTTGTAAATACGTACATATTACAAATAGAAAGTATTCACACTTCGAAACAAATATTTGCAGTTCATTCAAACATTTAGCCCATTAAAGTAATATTGTAAAAAGTTTAAATTGAAGTTGATTATTCAATTTATCGAGTTGATATTTTAATTATAAATAGTCATTTGAGTAAATTAAACAAAAATAATCCGATTAATTAAATTAAATCACATTATACAAACTGATTTTGTAATCTATTAGCTTGATCGTAAATATTTCGTAACACAATAATATCTTATACAATATTATCGTGTTAGAATAAATAACAAATATTGACTAGCATTAATAGCACATAATAACTGATACGATCGCTATCAAATACTGTTGCAGCCAAAGTTTATATGTAGATTACCTTAACAAGTTCGTGTATCGTCTGCTAAAAATACCTAAATAAAAACCAAAGACTTAAAAATTTACAAGCATCAGGACGTGTTTAGAAACACATACCTTATGTAGGACGGGCAGGTGTAAAAATCTTGTTTAGACGAGTTGAAATCTTCACATACGAGAGCGGCGACAGATTAAGCCGTAATATGCAAATTAGTCCCTTAAACCTTTAACAGAGGACTCAAAGTGTGAGATGAAGCGAAAACTTTCTACAACATGTATATATATACAAAGGTTTGGCTATATTGGAAGTGAATCAATATTTGAGCCAACCTAATAATAGGTACTTTCCGAGTTCGTTCCACACGGCAAAATTTTCACCCTCATTTCTTGGATAATTGGCGCTCAACCACGGTGCGCTTTTCAAGACACTTTTTACCTCGTACTACCAATCTGTGGAACAAATTATCATCTGTGGTGTTTCCGAACCGATACGACCTTCAAACCTTCAAGAAAAGAGCGTACTCCTTCCTAAAATGTCGGTAGCGCTTTTGTGACCCCTGAGACTTTTATGGGCTGTGGTAATTACTATTCATCAGGTGACCCACCTGCTCGTCTGTCCACTCTTCTATGGAAAAAACGGTAGGGAAGAAATAACTTTAATTAATTTTGCATAGGTCTGTATAATTATTTAAGTGATTAACAGGTTTCTCTAAGCGGCATAAGAATACGTCTGTATCTGCAAAACATTTGCTTAGTTCATTTTCTGTAACTAGTACGTAAGTGTCCTTTTTCAAACTAATCGCAGCGTATTCAGATTTAGGCACAATATATATCATGTTTTTTCCTGATTGCTTGGGTATGGAAATAAGCTTGAAAATCTCGAATACGTCACGACTGATAAGCGGCAACTTGATTTCGAAAATGCAATACTCTTCTGTTATTCTTGATTTAACAGTCAACAATTTGTAAATTTTTCCTAACTCCGACTGTATACTAATAGGGAGAGCTAAATCTGTTGATAGTTGGCTAGCTATTATACTGAGTTCGTCCCTTAATTGTTCTGGAGATATTAAATGAATATTGAATCTACCATGATAAATATCAGTAACGGCGTCTATAATTGTATTCTGAATATCTTTCAATTGTTGGAGCATGTTGTTTGCAGCTATTACCCCAAGACTGAAATCTATAGAGTCGAGCTGTAACTTCATGGCCGAGTTCATTCTATTTGTAGCTGTTTCTAAACTTAAAATGTGTTGGTTTATAATTTTGTGTTGTTTGTCAATTGATTGTCCAGCTCGTTTCAGTAAATTATATTCGGCCTCAATTATAGAAGTTTGATTTTTCCATAATGTAGACAAATAATGCTGATCTAATTTTATGCGATTAATGTCGTGTTGATATCTTTCGGCGAACCTTTCGTCGAGAACGCCAAATAAGCTGTTCGCTATGTAACCGACACCATTTATAAGGCCGCGGCGCGTCCTTGCTCGCGTGCGCCCGTGTTGACTCAGGAGTAAGAGGTTATAGTACTCCAGTTCCGCGAATCCGTGTCGTAGTTGTGATATAATTACGTCACAATTAGCTTGTACTCGTATGTTCGAACACAACTGATCTAATTGTTGATTATATTTTTTGAGCGCTGTCATCCCCTGCCAGAATGGGTACATATCATAGTATGCGATGATTTTCCACTCGTCTCGGACTAGACTCATTTTCGAGATTCGATCAAAAAACAAACCATCTGTTTCGAGTTTTGTTATGTTATATGATCCGTGTACGGTGGAAATAAGAACCATTAAAAATAATAAAGTCATTGTTATGTAATTGAAAGGTAATTTATGCTTGGTACGTGTGTGTATGTTGTTATTAATGGAAATATTTGTTTGCTTTGTTCTGGCCTCCTGTTCATATATAGGTAAAATAGATAATTTAACTATGGGCCTCTTGATGTATCCATTCTTAGTTTTCAAGGTTACAACTCTTACAAGGTTGTCCTTGCCGGGATGGAGTTCCATCACTCGTCCCATAGCCCAATTGCCCGCTGGTAAATTATCCTCATGAATGAGTACAACATCGTTGATTTTTATGTTTTCACGGGTCTGTTTCCACTTACTTCTCGTTGTGATCTGAGTCAGATACTCACTACGCCACCTGTTCCAGATATCTTGAAATATTCGTTGTGTTAGATTCCATCTTGTTCGGAAGTCTTTTTCAGTCTCTATTATGGTAAGTCCGGCTCCACCGGTTAAGAAGTGAGCAGGTGTTAGATAGTCAAGATTATCAGGATCTTCTGATAAAGGACAGAGAGGTCTAGAGTTTAAGCAAGCCTCTAACTGAGTTAATAATGTATAATATTCCTCGTATGTTAGTTTCTGTTCACCGACTACGCGCTTAAGATGGTATTTTAAGCTCTTGACAGCTGCTTCACACAGACCGTTACCTGATGGCCACGATGGCGCATTAAAATGCCATTCGATTTTCATCTCTGATATTTCTGACATAAATTGCTGGTCAAAAACCTTTTGTAAGTCGTCGTACTCTTTCTGAAGAGTGTTGCTAGCGCCTACGAAGTTGGTACCGTTGTCACTAAAAATGTGTCGCGGAGTACCTCGTCGTGCCGCCATTCTACGTAGAGCTGCGAGAAATGCTGATGTTGAGAGATCTGTGACAAGTTCCAGGTGTATTGCCTTTGTCGCCATGCAAACAAATACTGCAATGTACCCCTTTGTGGTCTTGATACCACGACCCTTGTTGGCCTTTATCATCACAAATCCAGTGAAATCAACTCCAGTATTGTAAAATGCTCGAGGTGAGATGTTACTCCTTGATCGAGGTAGGTCCCCCATGAGCTGATGTTGTTTACTGGAATCGAACCGGCGACACACTACACACCGGCGTAGTTGTTTCTTGATATATCGGTTACCGCCAAGTATCCAGTACTGTTTTCTAATAAATGATGATGTTAATCGCGCACCTCCATGGTAAGTCGCTTTATGAGCGTAGTCAACTATTAGTTCTGATAATCTGGTATCACTTGCTATGATTGTTGGGTGTTTCATTTCTTCACTAAGTTGAGCGTGTCTCAACCTTCCGCCCACTCGAAGAACGCCCACGTTGTCTAAGAAGGGGTTGAGGCTTAATAGTTTGCTTTTTAAGGAAATACAGGTACCTACTTGTAATTTAGATATTTCTTCGTGGAAATTATCTATTTGATGCTGTTTCACAATGGAAAATTTTGCTTGTTGCAATTCGCCAACTGTGAGATAGGGACACGTTTTCCTGTCTTGCATTTTTGTTAAAAAACGACGTACCCAAGCTAATATTCTTATTGACTTTGAAAAGTGATGTTTGTTCGTAATTTCCTTTATAATACAGTCTGAGGGTACTTGCTTGACCACGGCGTGTGCCTGGACTTGAGTTGTTGTTGTTTTAACTTCTTCACCGGTTTCAAACGTGATATTTTTGCTCTCTTGCTTAACAAATGTTGGTAACCATGAGGGACCGTGCCACCAGAGGTGATAATTTATCAGTTGAGATGGAAGGAGCCCTCTGCTGGCACAATCGGCTGGGTTTTCACCAGACTTCACGTATCGCCAGGAGTCTGCGGGTATAACTTCCTTGATTTGTTTTACCCTATTAGACACGAAGGTTTTCCACCTGGCCTCATCGCCTTGTATCCAAGCAAGCACTACCTGTGAGTCGGTCCATCCATAGACTTCGGGACAGTAGTCTGTTAAACATTTCTTGACCTTGTGCATTAATTTTGATAATAGTTGGGCCCCTGCTAGCTCCAATCGAGGTAATGAGATACCTTTATTTACTGGCACGAGTCTTGATTTCCCCACGACTAAAACTATTTTATTATTTACCTTGCAGTATATAACTGCGGCAAAAGCTTTAGTGGATGAGTCACTAAAGCCGTGCAATTGTATTCTTTGTTTGTCTACAGTATTTATCCATCTGGGTATTTCAATTTTACTTAAGTTTGATATGTCAGATTTAATTTTGACCCATTCTAAGTAGATTTCTTGGGGAACCTTGGTGTTCCAATCGATGTTAGAAGCCCAGGTAGATTGAAAGATAAGCTTCAGTTTGACTGTTAAAGGCGACAGCCATCCTAATGGGTCGAATAATCTTGAAATATCTGACAATAATGTACGTTTGGTCGGTACAGTCAGGTCTGAATCTAGTCTCCAATCAAAGGTAAAGGTGTCTTGTTGACTATTCCATCGAAGTCCTAATGTTTTTGTAGATTCCGCTTGTTTAAAATCGTATTTTATTTGGTGTGGTTCGTCCTTGTTGACGTCACTCAATAATTCTGGTGAGTTTGAAGCCCATTTGCGCAAGTTGAACCCACCAGATTTTAGTAGATCTATTAGGCCTCTTTGAAGGCTCTTAGCACTGGATAAACTATGCTGACCTTGCATTAAATCGTCCATAAAGAAACAATTTTTTAATGTTTGTATGACCTTGTCGTCATAACGATTTTGTTCATCGTTTGCTAACTGTTTTAAGGTCATCATAGCCAGAAAAGGAGCTGATTTTGTCCCATAAGTAACTGTGGAAAGCTGGTATTCTTGTAACTGTTTTGTTGGTGAGTCTCTCCAGATAATTTTTTGGAATCTCTGATCGTCCTTGTGAATCCAAATCTGTCTAAACATTTTCTCGATATCTGCTGTGAAGACATACTTAAACTGTCTCCACTTTAGTATTAAAGTCTGGAGATCTTGCTGTAGGTTTGGACCTCGGAACATAAAATCATTTAATGTCTTACCATTAGACATTCGCGCCGATGCATTGAAGACAGTACGCTGTGACGTAGTCGATGACTCGATACGCGTCACACAGTGGTGAGGTAGAAAACAATCGGGTTTCGTGTTACCGATAGCAGGCTGTAAGTGACGTAACGATATGTACTCATTCATAAACAACTTATATTTTTCCGACATGTTTAAATTTCTCTCAAATTTTCTTTCCAATTGCCGAAATTGTGCTATTGCAATATGTTTTGATTCACCTATTTCGTTTTCGAAATTAGGTTTGAAGGGAATTCGCACTTCATATCGACCGTCTGATTTTCTGGTGGTGGTATTTTTATAAAATTCAGTACAGTACTGGTCTTCGGCCGATAAAGATGTTTCTTCTGATATGTCTTCGACCTCCCAAAACCGTTGAATATCATCTAAGTTGTTTAGAGTGACGTTGCATTGTAAGGTCTTAGTACCCCCACATATAATCCAGCCAAGTCGTGTTTGCTGGGCAATAGGCATGTAGTGCTCACCCCTGCATATTCCTTCTAAAATGACGTTAGAGTACACATCGGCTCCCAGAAGTATTTGTACAGGACGACTGATATAGAATTCGCTATCCGCTAATTCTAGTCCTTCCAGATGCGCCCATGATGGCTTTGAGAATGACTGACTAGGCAAATTCTTGATTAGCGTTTTCATAATGGCTGCATCGGTGTTAAAGGAAAAGTTATTGTTTAAGGAAGTAAAAGTTATATTCGTTAGTCCTTTGCAACTACTTTCTTTTGTTCCTATACCGGAAACGGTGCCCTTACAATTTTTTCTGTTTAATTTCAATAATTGGGCTGCGCTTTCTGTAATCAAGGACAGTTGGGACCCTTGATCTATTAGGGCCCGCATGGTTAGGAAGGTACCATCCTTTGCTTGAACCTTAATCATAGCTGTTGCTAACAGAATTTCCGGCGTGTCATGTTGCTGCGACACGTGTGTGCTAGATTTTGTTTCAACCTTTGCTTTTGCTGACAACGAATTTATGTGCGCCTCGTGCAAGATTGAATTGTGAAATTCACCGCAATGGCGACATCGCTTGACCGAAGTGCAAGCCTTGCCATTATGGCTAAACAAGCAGTTTTTACAAATATTGTGTTTTTCCACTGTTCTAATTTTATTGCTATCTGGCATGTTTAAAAACTTTTGACAATAGTACAAGGCATGATTTTCTTCACAAATAACACATTTCGTTGTATGAGAGTAATTACTAACATGTTTCTTGAAGTTTGAAGAGACTTTATTTGCTGGGAATGACTGCTTATGATACGAAAATTTACCTTGTTGTTGTTTCGATCCTAATGTTGTATGAAAGTATTGGTTTACGGGTTTTTGCGGAGCGTCTTGTTTTCTCCGTGTCATGGTGGATTCCATAGTCGTAAACTTACTTTCTAAAAAGGATAGAAAATCTTGTAACGTTGGAAGTTCTCTCGGCTGTTTGAGAGATTCCAAATAATCACTGTGCATTTCAGGATCGAGTTTTTGAGACAATACGTGTACTAAAATTGGATCCCACGTACTTATGTCCACACCTAAATTTTTGATAGCATTTAGGCATTCAAGGGTGGTATCGTGAATACGCTTGATAATATTCACTGACGCGGTTTGTATTACGGGAAGCGACATTAAAATATTCATATGGGAAGTGAATATTAATTTTTTGTTATTGTATCTGTGGTTTAAAATGTCCCAACAGACACTGTAATTTTCAGACGTTATCTGTAAATGCTGAATAAGCCGTTCTGCTTCGCCCCTCACCTTGCTTTTGAGGAACTGCATTTTTTGAGCCTGAGAAAGTGATGGGTTGCTGTGGATTGTTTCAGTAAATAAATCTTTGAATGACATCCATTGATAATAATTACCTTGAAATACTGGAATTTCCATTTGTGGTGTCGATTTCTCCCTATGTGAAACAGACCATAGTTTACTGTTAATCGACTTTTTTACGAAGTTATATCTCCTTTCATGCGCTGTAAAACTATGCTCGTATTGTTCATATACCTCTGTGCCGTTTATCATGCTGTCTAGTTCCCAATGTAATGTATCGATGGCAGACCATCTTGATTCTAGCTGACGCAGCAGGTCTTGGAATTCCCATTTCTCTGTTACTGCTTCCAGGTCTATACTGGATGTTGTTCTCGAAAAAGCTCTGAAATTGCTTTCTTGTTTTCTTAACAAGTCAGTAGTCTTGCTGTCTACTCCTTGTGACTTACTACTCGGCCCCGCAATGGAGACAATAGGCCGCTCCAAGGATGAAGTGCCTGGTTGTGGAGTGGTTAATTGTTGTTGGTCAGTATCTATTTTCGGCGATGGCCTAGGTGTTGTAGCTAAATACTGCTTAAAGTGTAGTTTCACCTTGTTGTAAACTTCTTCGGCACTTTCAGAGTATCTGTGTTTGAAATAAGGAGACTCCTCTAAGTCATACTTACACAATTGCTCATGGTTAGCCTGAAATTCATTCCAATACTCCTCTAAAGCGTCTAACTTCCTCTTAATGTAATCAGCTGTTCTCTTATCCCGCCCAGTTTTCTTAAAAGATGTGAGGAGTCGCTCCATCTCCTCGATGAGTTGCTCTTGATTTGCAACGACAGCTTCAATTTGCGACATCGTGTTATGCTATATAAATTGAAAGATCTTACTTGATTGAACTGCAAACCCTTGAAGTTCTGGTCACGGAGCCCTGTTGCCCGTTAACGAAGAATATACCGAAATTATTCACTTGTTAGAACAATTCAGTTATGATATTCACCTTCACACGCGAGGGTCCTGTTTAAACCAAACCGCGCCCTAGGTTCAAAACTCTTGACCACTGACTGACTAAATAAAGCAGGGTTTGAACTACAGAAATGGTCAAGTAACAGCAGCGAATTACTAGAAGAATTGATGAAAGGAAGAAAGACAGAAAACAATTATGAAGAAGATAAGGGAATAAGGATTAAACAAGATGACGTAATAAAAACATTAGGACTTACTTAGAATCGGAGCATAGACATATTTCAGTACTCTGTGCAACTTCAACCTTTACAAGAGCCTGTAACAAAACGTAAATTATTATCGGACATTTCGAGATTGTTCGATCCCTTAGGTTGGGTTGCTCCCGTAGTTATAATAGCAAAGATCTTTATACAAAAATTGTGGATTACAGGTATCGGATGGGATGATCCTATACTTCAAGAAATATATAAAGATTAGTTTAATTACCGTAAGGAGCTATCACTGTTGGCAGAACTATCAATACCTCGTTGGGTGGACACGAAAAGTAGTGACAAGCAGTTCGATTTGCATGGATTCTGTGATGCGTCGAAGGAGGCGTACTCAGCAGTTGTATTTCTAGTTCTTTTCTTTCTGCTAAAACAAACGTCGCTCCTATCAAAACTGTATCGATTCCGCGGCTAGAGCTGTGTGGAGCTGTTTTACTGGCCAAACTATTAAACGAAGTATCTCAAGTCATTGGTATCAGTAAATTGAACACTTACGCTTGGGCCAACTCGGAAATAGTTTTGGCTTGCTTGAACGATCATCCTAATAAGTGGCACACATTCATGGTCAACCGAGTTTCCGAAATTTTATGCAACACCGAGCCACAACAGTGGAATCATGTTATATCGAAGCAAAATCCTGCTGATTATGCTTCACGGGGTCTTTATCCATCGGAACTGTTAAATTCTCGATTGTGGTTGAACGCTCCTGATTTATACACGAGAAAGTTTTTCAGTTTCATAAAAGTAAATACCGCACGACGACTGTAGAAAAAATTAAGAGTCACATAGTGTCCGAAGAGCAGAACAGTTTCATTTGGAATAAATTTTCTTCACTTACCAAGCTTGTTAGAATCACAGCATATTGCATTGGACTCTAAGAAACCTAAACATGAAAGAAATACATCTCACTTGAAAGCTGATGAGTTGAGATTATCATTGGATGCTTGTATTAGAGAGTGTCAAAGGCAGGGCTTTCAGGCGGAAATTAGAGATCTGAAAAGAGCTAAAACCATAAAAGGAAGAGGTTTAGGTTCATTAAATCCCTACCTTCCAATATCTTGAGAGTGGGTGGTAGATTAGAGCGTTCGAATTTGCGTTATGATCACAGACATCCAATTTTGATTCCACGTAAATCACCGTTAACAGATTTATTGATTTCCGAAGCACATCGTTTAACTCTTCATGG
>JANTPX010003306.1:0-11903 GCA_024757885.1 Apantesis nais | reverse complement strand
TTTCCTTCCCTCAATTACTACTGCCATAAAAATTATGAAATTAAAAACCATAAAGCATATATTGAACCTCTAGCCCTTGTTTATACTGAAATGCAAAAGAAACAGATCATAAAGACTAGACAGACAACGTATCTATCTAGAGAAGTTATATAAACGTTGCTCTAAATTTAAGTCGAAATAGTATGTCATGATATATGTATAGTCTTAATTCCGTTAATGAGTAATAACAAATATGTGTGTGCATATTAATACGATCTTAAGTGCCCACAATGCCCGTAACAACGAAGACCTATCAGCAAGTCCCTAGGAGGCAATCCTATTAAAATATCAAAGACAAGTAAATGCAACTAAGAATTTCTTGGAACACAAAGGTGTATAGGTAAAAGGCGAAGCAGCTCGAGTCGGGTACTGTCTGGAACTTATTTTAAATTTCGAATGAAAATATTTTTTTTCGTGCAAAATTATAAGTGGTTTTATGCAGATATACTCCAAACGAATACCAAGTTAGGTATATGTAGTACTGCGAAAACGCTGTAATAACACAAACTACTATATATATTGGAACCCTAAAGTATTGATTCTCTCAAATATTTATAAAGAAATTGTATACATTGATGTAAATAATTATAATTACAGCGTTGGTACGTCTAAAGAAAACAATATACCATTGTTTGTGTCTACGTAGTGCTACACTCTACGCCGTAGCTGCCGGTCCGTAGCGTTAGAGCTACGAACTGATTTGCAGAAGGCTAATTTTCGTAATAAAAGTTTGGTTACAATTCAGTTCCAATCAACTCTCGATCTCACAACTGTCAAAAAGTTACTTTCATAATAAAGTATTAAACATCCAACGTTGATTGTAATATTATATTGTAAACGAAAATTGAATTTGTAATATGATATTGTTAGTAATATTTTATTATGAAAACACATTTAATTACAGTTGCGAGAATGTGAGTTTATCGGAACCGAATTTTGACCGAACTAGTATTACGATTATTGTACTTCACTGAAAGTTCGCAATGTTTAAAACAAATTAATATGAAGTGATATTCTCTTCAGAAACATACCCATAAAAGGGAGTTGCGAGTATAAAATGTAGTGTACCCCTATTAATAACTAAGTAAATAAAAGTATGGAGGAAGACTGGCACAACACAACTTAAATAACCTAGCTTTCGATAGAAAAAGCATTATCATAGTCAAAAACCTGAAAAATAATATTCTATTACGTAGTAGACATTTCATAGGCACAATGACTTTCCGCATAAATTGAGATACTACTTTTATGTGTATTGTACTTCGTGTGTAATCGATTCTTAACTGATGAAGATATTACAAATAAAAAACTCTCGAATCAAGAATCTCTTTATAATTTTCGTTAAAAAATAGTAGCGAATATCAGTAACGTCAATATCTCAGAATATAGTAATGAACATACTACTCGAGCAAATGAACTAGACGACCGGCAAACGTGACGTCATTAACTTTGGATGTGGATAGCAGAATTTGAATGATCGATAGATGTTTTTTTCCTATATAAAACTACACAAACTGCAGCAGTGTATGCTTTGTTTATTACTATATTAGTTCAACTAATATACAAAGCGAGTGCTAATCTTTATAAGCATTTGATAAAAATATATCTAATTAGAATGTTACGCGAGACAATGTTCCTATGCCAAAGTTATTATGTAAATTACTAAACTAGACTGCCTCAATGGTCTCAGCACGAGGTAGTGGCGGTGTCAGTTGTATCGCTGCCTGGTTAACAACGTGAGGTCCACCCGTGTATCACCTCAACTCAACAAAAATTTAACGAATTATAACAAACTTAACAACATACAAACAAAACTAACAAAAGATCTGCGAGCGGCAGCATTCTTGCGGACGGTACTAAGACGATAGCGGTACCTAGGGCTATATGCGGGCGGAGAGGCCGCATTCCACGCGTTGGTCACTTTTTCTTTTTGTTTTATTGAAAAAGACAACTTCCGTATTAGGAATATATCCTGAGTCGCGGAGTACTTTACAAAGACACATGAAACGGACACAATGAACACCAAGATTCAGAACAACAATTTGTGGATCACACCAAGTGTTGTTCCATGTGGGGTATGAACCTACTCAGCGCAGTAAAAAACGGCGTGGCAACCACTAAAACCAGTACGCCATCTGTGCAGTTCGGTATTACAATTGTATCGGTACTTGTGATTTCAATGTGTATATAATATTCATTATATATACATACACGTTATTACAGGGAATATTCCTCGTAACTTTTAACGAAGTCCTCAACCGTCGGATTTTTTGTAAATAATATTTCCGATAAATATTTCTAACAAGCCTTATTGATAAATGACTCGTATAAATGTTGGTAACCATAAGAGCATACGTCAGGCTTTATAAGATCATAATTAAGATGGACGAGTTTGCACATGGAAAATGACTGATTATATGATAAGACACGTAATGAATATAAAAGAAAAACAACGTGGAAATGATAGAATACGCTGTATTGATCGTGTAATTATTTTATTAGAGTTTTTCGTTTGACTTATTTTTTCATACATTAAGCGAGAATTTATATACCTACGTTATTATATGAAATTTAGTATCGTCCCAATTGGGATATTGGCAACTACCTCTAACATTTCTGAAATACCAAAACATGAAACTGTTATTATTTACTATATGATATTTTAAAATAGTGTGTTTATTTTACCATCAGGCTACCTGATCATATTTAACATGCTATCAAATCAAGTGTTATTATTTATCACATTCACGCGTCTTTTAGATGTATTGAATTCGTGAAGTTTAAAAATCAAAATGAGCCGTTGAACATGTGAAACATTATCTAGGGTAATTAGTCGACGAAGAAGCCACTTTATACTAGGCGCTCATTAGTTAAGTTTTGATCAACAGAATCGACAGGTCTTTTCATAAGATGTGTCACTTTATATACTCGTAGCATGTTATTAAGCTCAATTAATTTTTGTGTTTAATAATAAAAAAAAGAAACCATTAGCTTATACGCCAATAGTAGGAACCCTGGTATCGTAACACAACGCCGGTTCTAATTTTAACCATTTTTTGTGAATCGATTCGGTCTAGTATCGATGGTAAAGCTAAAATTTTAATTTGCTAACGTAAAATCAGAAACGAAATCTGAGGTATGTGGTTTACATCTCCTAATAGAGCACTGCAGTGCAAGTGAGACGGAAGATGTCTGGCGTTTATGTACATTTTAACTATCCATTCCCGCTAACGTGCATTGTTCACTATCTCCATTCATATCCAAACCCTTTGCTAACAATTTATTTTAACGTGGATCAGTTTATTGTGACCAAAAATAAAGTATGACACGGACGAAGCACATTATTATTATGTATATTCAAAAATATACTTCGGTACCAGAGTCGCGATGACATTGCTTTAAGTATACATAATATATTCAGACCTACATACGCACTTTGACAAAAAAACTTGAGATAAACACCAGCACATAATACCTCAAAAGGAGTTGCAGTTCTTTGAAGTAACACTCACTGGGGTATTAAAAGTTAGTTTCGCGATAACAAGTATTCACTGTAGGTACTACAAAGACACGACAGTATAACACAAAATCTATACACAATACAAACTCGCGTCCAATAATCCTCTTCGATTGAATTGAACGGAGAGAACGGAGCATTACACATGACGTTTCGCGTTTAAAGTATTTATGTCTAAGAGCTGGAGGTCGTGGGTTCGATTGCCACTCAGGACAAATAATTGTGTGATGTAATTTATCTATAATATGTATGTATTTAGAAATATAAAAGAGATT
Organism: Apantesis nais; assembly: GCA_024757885.1. Taxonomy (NCBI): domain Eukaryota; kingdom Metazoa; phylum Arthropoda; class Insecta; order Lepidoptera; family Erebidae; genus Apantesis; species Apantesis nais. Next base: position 8,072 of record JANTPX010003306.1, on the reverse strand, counting down.
GTTTATCAGCAGTCTGGTTGCCACAGGCTCTGCCTAGTTTAGGATCAGGTGGTCGTGTGTGAGATGTGTGAAGATATTACTATTATTATGTTAAAATAAATAACGTTATTTTTATATATTGATCTATGACATATCTAACTCTATATAGCATTTGTGAGATATCCGTGTCGTTTTAGTGAAAAGGTATATTATATAATTCACACACGACAGTTTTCTAATATGTTACAAAAATCAATACAGTCGTATTGTGTCGAAGAGTTGAAATACTTTTATTTTATTATTCATACAAAGTCAAATTGCATTCATTAGTGATTCATAGGTAGAAGAAAATATTTATTATTCAGGTCAAACCTATTACTGTCTAATTCATAGCTGATAGACAGACCTGGTTTTAGACATGCCAGAGCGTAATAATTGAAAGTTGAAAAGGGCATTTTATATGATAAGTACACCTTTTTTCTGTGCGGCGATCCCTTCGGATACCACCTACTGGTGGTTATGTCGGACTCGAACCGACAAAAACCGCACTCCTTCTCGGGTACCAGCAGCCGGGGAACAAGATGTACCCTATGATGAGTATACCTATGAATAACATAGCATTCACCTCAACGTATTGCATATTACTGCGTTGTATTATATGATACTGAAGTAGAAATAGGTGTCTAAAGGTAATCGATATCGAGGATCATCTGTTACAATATTTCCAGATTATATCATGAGGGGCATAAAATGTTACTATATTAGCAATCTTTAAAGTGTGTGTGTGTGTGTGTGATGTGTTCATTACTCTTAAATTGATAATGGTATTTTCACCCTTTGCTGTCATTTATTAATACTGAACTAATCACACATATATATGAAATATATTTTTACTGATTTTAAAGGAGTTAATATCGATTATAAATGTGAAACAGATATACTTAAACTAATTTCAAATCAAAAAACTTATGTAGAAATATTTTAGTAGTTTTTTACAAGCACGGAATTAAGCGAATCATATGAAAATAAAGTTAGATACAAAAATAATATAAAAATACATTACACACGCAGTCTCTGTTTTGAGTCAAGATTACAAGGTGGCTCATCAATTTTTTTAAATTTCCATTATCTTGGTGATGGTGGTATCTAAATAATAATCACCAAAATGATGAACCAATGAAGAAGATGAAAAGCAATTAAAGACGACAGATATTAAAAGCGATTTTCATCAAACCTACACGATGAATGTTCGTTTCGAGTTTTCTATTTACCAATGTGTCGTGATAATTTACGCTCGAATATAACTTACACCGGCCGTTTAAGTTTAGGAACAATTAAGCCAGAGGAATGTGACTTCCATTATCTATAAGTAGAGATGTGAAGGGGCACATAAGGCTTTTAAAGATTAACAGGGATGCCTGTACCTCATTCAAAACTTCAAGTTATTCCTAAATTTTTGATGATATTGACAGTTAATACAAAGTGTACTTTTGGATAAAATGCAAAACTATACTTTTAAACTATATAAACACCTAAAAGTTATTAAAATCCATGTCTTGTCAAAATCGCAGGACGAAATCGTTCAATCCTTTCGAAAAAAAAAAAAATCATAGTGGGTAGGCAGTTGCATAGGGTAATGCTAGAAGACAGAGACAAAGGGATAACCAAATCTTTCCTTCAATAAGATGAAAACGAGATCTACAAGGTGCAGGCAATGAACCTAGAAATGCAGAACGAATGTTTAACTCAAGGTGAATTTTGTATCCCACCAGTTTTGAAAAGGCGCACACTTTTATATGATTGGCCACTTGTTTTAATATAATTTTACCTCAACGCCTTTCACTTAATTCTAACCGATCAAATCAACCTAGTAAGGTTGGGAAAAGATACAGAAAAGACTTGTACGATGTGCAGTGCGGAAATAGGTACAGTCAGGCACTTAGTAACAGGTTGTAAGGCGCTATTAGACTGGAGTCAATAAAATCATACACGAAGCTATGAGTTAATCATTGGCGAGAGCGAAGAAATGTTATACAACAAACGTAAGAACCAACATCCAGTTCGTAAAGAGGTGGTTTAATAAGACTTAATACCACACGTGACTGGATATTATTAGTGGACACGTATGAAAATCATTACAGTCTACCGGAGGCTCTCTGTGCCTCGGCGTCTAGACCAGATACATTTCTTTATGCAATGTCAATTAAGCGTGTAGTACTAGTAGAGCTCACGGTGGGAAACGAACATCCCTGACCATGCTCTAAAAAGAAACAAGTACTTTGACTTAACCAGCGAAATAGCTAAAAATTGCTCTTACATTGCGTTTTATGCCTTGGAAGTGGGTGCCAGCTATACCATCTAAATCCCTCTATGACCTGCTTAAAAATCTCTAATTGCCAGGAACTTCAAAAAGCTCCTTTCTAGTACGAAGCGGCATTGCTAGGCTATTATCAAAGGTGGTGACAAGGTAGACACTGAAGGTAAACATTGACGCGTCGCAAGAACTACTCCCTAAAGATACTCCTCGGTCGTACCTCCGTAGCTTTCGAAATCGCATGTCCCCATCTATTACGCGATATACCCGGTAACCGCACGTTAAGTCAATGGAACGTTAATAAACAGCTCTATGTAAAATATTCTTACTGAGATTTGACTATTTATTATACAAACATCCACAATCAGATACAACCTAAACTTTAATAATTTCCAAGAGACTAGGTAATGCACCAACTATCAAAATGTCTTACATTTTACTTACAGACTTACCTCGGTTGTCAGCAGCCACACAGTAGAGCTCTTTGTAATACGAGAGACAGCACCTACAAAGCTTTGAGCTGACGACTCCAATCTGACATTAAAATGATGCTCTAGAAACATGAAGGTTAAATCTTGCACTTGCAGGCTTACTTGGGCAGTGTAAATAGAAAATAAAAAGAAAACTCCTTTAAACCTCATTTATGTTTTCATTAGTTTCGTCAATAACAATTTAATATTAAAGTAAAAGGTTTAACAAGGTATATACTTTACTCTAATTGCACAGCTAGAAGTGAGAATACAAGATGAATCAACAAACCAATGGAATAAAAGATTACACAAATATGAAGGGCCGCAGTCTAAATGCTACTAGTTCAAAAATAGGATTTAGACTACTGTTCTTTTTTTAAGAGTGGGAAGACGGGTCATCTGATGGAAAGTGACCACCGCCGCCCATGGACGTCAGCAACTCAGGGGTCACAAACGCGCTGTCGGCCTTTTAGGACGGAGTACGCTCTTTTGCTGGCGTCATTTGCCTAGTAAATCTCAGGTTTAGCCTCAGCGACTAAATTTCTTGTATATTATTGAACATTTACTCTAGCCTATATAATTATACAAACAGTATTACCTCTTTCTATCAACATGTAGGCTTTAGTCTAATTAAAACTTTCACATAAATCAGCCGGTTTTAGATACTCCTCAGTACCTTCTTACGTGCCAAACAGCCGTTTTTACTCTAATTTACAAGACAGATGACATGTAGACGTATATCAAAAATACTGATTTGCTAAGGAATACTTCTAACTAATAACGGCATAGGGCTATAAAAAAAAAGCTTTACAATTAAAAAAGCCAAGAAGAAATCGCGACGTAGGATACATATTTTTGGAAATAGTGATTTAAATAAAACAAGCTAGCTGCAGAAATAAGGAATGATTCGCAAAATCATTCTGTAGATAAGTACTTGATGATATTTTCTACAAGATGTGCGATAAATCATTGTGTTCATTTTTCATGAAGTGTAATAATAAATCTTGGTAGATGAAAACGGCTAAAATTATAATAAACTAGAGACAAAGCAAGTTATCATGCAGTGTCATAAAAATATCACTGCAGTAAAGGACTTCCTTTTGGAAATTTTCTTTTACAAAATATAAGTACATCCAGACCTCTAACATAAAGTAATAAGTATAAGTTTACCAAGGGAAAATGAGGAACATTAGATAATCTGGCTAATAATAGTTGGATTACAAAGCTGCTTAGTGTAAATTGGGTTTTGAGTCTGAATTGGCAGCAGATTTATAATATCTCCCCTCAATCTAGACAAAGCTCATGGCAATAATTGTCATCTGTTGTCAAGACAAAAAAGAAAGATGTTGGAGATGAAAAAGTGAAGGATAATGTTGAGCAAGTTAATATTTCTAAATAATTATAAATATTTTTTATGACAATCTTCTCAAACAATACTACAAAACTTAATGAAAGTTACCAGTGAACGTAAAAATAAAATTGAATGCTTTTTTGTATATAACATACACTATATATACCATACATATGTGGTATATTGATTTTTAACATGACTGCTGTAAGAGTATTCTGTATAACCTTAGAAATTGCTTGATTTTTTTCCAGTTTTAGTTTTAGTTTAGTAGCGAAATTTTGCAAACAATGTCAGTCAGAATGTCAATGTTTAGATAATGACAAACATTTTACCTTGTAAGAATATATGAAGGGATTTCCTGCTTAGTTTTTTTTTATTTTTGTGTAAGGTAACCCAAGAAGTGCATCCTGCAGTGTGTCAAAGAAATGTAAAACAAGCAAACAATCAAATTTTTGTCAAATTGGAGTAGCCTGACTAAAAAAGTTGGATGACGTTTTCCAGCTGGTTAGTAACGCAGTCTCTGCCAATAGCTGTACCTTGGAGGAAATAACATCCTAATTAAAACAAAATTAAAAATAGCACAAACCTTTAGTCGACCACAGCTCGCCACAGAGAGGCTATCCTAACTAGTCCTAATATATACTTACAGTCACATAGTTGGCATTGATGTAGTCAGTCTCGCTTCGCTTCAGGACAACTCGGGTATGGTCATAGGGGTTGACATCACGGTAGCGGTTCAGGGGCTTGTTCTTAGGCTTCTTGGCCTCGTTCCAGGTGTAACGGAAGCGTTGGCACTCCATCCCAATTTTCTATTTAACAAAGGAATTTTCCTTGGTTAAGTTTCAAATGTGTTAGGGGTTAAACAGACTTATGAGTATGCAGACTGCTTATAAACATATTTACATAATATTAAATACAGAGATAAAACAAATAAATAACATCGCTACAGAACAAATGATCATGCTCATCCAACAATTATTTGGTGGAATAGAACCCACATTCTCGAGTTTACAAGACAGGACCATCCCAGGCTGTTAAGTTGAAGGGTACATGAGAAAAGTATATCTAATTTAAAATTACTGGGCTATATTCCTAATGACATGGATGGAATAGAAATAAGCAGTAATATAAAAAAGTATATAGTCAGAAATAGCATACTTTTAATTTATTTCCAATAATTAAAATAATATAAAGGGTTCAGTTCTTCAGTAGTTGTGAATTTGTTAGTACTCCATTTTATGGCAGAGCCTGTATACAAAACATCAACACTCTTATCCAAGTCAATGAATTCTTTATTCATCTATGTTTCAAAAGTTCTAATAATGTCTTATAGGATAATTCAGTAGTTCCAAATCAAATCCAGTTAAATAATTTAAGTTTTGCCCATTTATAATAATGAAAAAGAAGTATTTTTCATTGTCATAAACTTGTACTTCAAGAATGTGGGTAGATTGAAAATGTTATGACACTTTATGTATATTAAATTAGCATTATCTTAACAAGTATGTAAATCTTTAAGGGTTTTTTTTAAAACCCAGGGATATACTATAATTTTTATATAGTCTCCAAATGCTTTATGATATCTAATTAGTATAATACTAATAGGATAATATAAATGTTGGGTTTTCACAATGTTATTCTGATCAGACATGACAATTTACAATACAGGAAAAAGAAGTAAGGAAAAGTAATGTGTTCACAATGATGTTCAATAACTTTTTTCCTGATTCTGCCAAACCATGCATAACTTTCGAAGATGAGACTTTTACAAAATAAAATTTTAATCGCACGATAATCTATAAAAAGCAAAAGACACCAAAAATAGGCTATTGACGAAATTATAAATTGTCGCTAATCGCCGTTACTCCGTGAACAAACATAAGATGTAGCAAGAACTAGTACACAAGCAATAAAGAAGCTGATCTGTAGTACTACAAGAAAAACGTAATATTCGCTAGTTTTAACGTCAACTATATTGTTGTTAGTTTTAGCGCGTGGCACACAACAACGCATTCCACCTACGCAGCTTACCTGGTAAACCAGCGGCCATGCATTCTTGGAGACGATCTCCGCGTACTCCTCCTCGAATTTGTTGATGCTTACGTTGTTTTGGCTCATCGTTAACTTCGTAATCAGCAAGAACTCACTCAAAACTGAAGTATTGTTTGGGTATTGGATACCGCAGGGTTCTAGTTTTCTAGAAATTAACAGTCGTTACAGGCTGTTTGGAATTGTATGCGAGTTGTAAGAGATGTCGGGGTTTAGAAAGTAGACTAAGACCTGTGACGACCGCTTTGGCGACAAAATCAGATCAGAATGATATACTTTTGGATAGCGGTCTTCTATGTGAACGCTCCGCTCAACTCCGCTGTCTAATAAGTGTTGTCAGTGCCTGTTTATAAACCGTGAAATCAACATTCCAAATTCTACCATTAAAGTTATACTCACTGTCTATTTGTTAAAAACATGTTAAGTTTTTTTCGTTAATTGGAAATATTCTCGTAACATCTATGAAACAGGAAATTATTTATTTCTAAAACATTTCACAAACATTCAAACAATTTTCAGAAAAAAGACTGTGCAAATCATTTTATTCATTAATTTTTTTTTGAACTATTTTCTTACTTTCACACAGAAGGATTACTTTCTCAGAGAAAGTACTTAATAAGGGTTACCCGTTCTTCTCTTTCTCTTTAACGGACTAATATTTATAGGTTTTGCATTTTAACTTACCAAACATCTGTCAGGGCAATATATCTCCAAATCAAGGGAGCTGTTAAAAATTGGCATTGATTACATATAAACAACAATATGTACTCTGCATTATCCTTTGATCCATTCAATAATTCTTTAGTGTTTAAAGATATAGTAGAATTGTTACCACCAAATTCTACTACTTACGTTAAAATTTTTTGGTCCAGTGTGAATTAACCGACTTTCACGAGAAAAATTACAATATATGTAAAATTTATAAATAGATTGATGTAAAGGAATTCTTTTGTGCTTTTTATGATACACTGTTATTATATTTTGATGCCAAATTAATGAGGTGTATATTAGGAGTTTTGTCTATTTCAATCTCAGTTTAGCAAGATTAAAAAAAAGTTAGTTATTGTTTACGGATGCCAAGTGGACGTCCGAAAATTTTGACGTCCGTCGAATTTGGGAGAGATAGTTTGTAGTTGTACGAGTTTTTCGTTATATTGTTGCTTAACTTTACTAACTTTGAATTAAAATCTTGCTGAAATGGCTTCACCACGTACCAGACGCAAGTTAAACTCGATTCGTACTGTGGAGGAAAACCATGTAAGTATGAAAAATATTTAAAATGTTAAATCCGTATGTGAAATAAATTACGAGGATACTTTTTTTGTATTATAGAAATGTTTCGAATGTGGAACACTGAATCCTCAATGGGTGTCAGTAACTTATGGCATCTGGATTTGCCTCGAGTGCTCTGGAGTTCACCGTAGCCTCGGTGTCCACCTTTCCTTCGTAAGATCTGTGACCATGGACAAGTGGAAAGACATCGAACTTGAGAAGATGATGGTGAGTACATACTTTTATTTAGGTTCATTGGTAGCTTAAAATCTGTAAACTTAACACAGCCTGCAGTCATAATAGAAATAAACTAAATATTGTGTTTGTGATCCCCTTGAGCAAAGTTATTTTGGAGATAGTAATGTATATTTAAAAATCCTAGTAATAATTACTTGAAATCTATTAATTATTGGTTAAGACCAGTTCTCTATGTAAATGGTTGATTCAGTATGGATTACAATTAGTTTTTAAGTAGACTACATACTTGAACTGCACTCTGATTACTTCATTTTGATCTTAATTATTCTTGTGACTGAGTCACGATTTATCCCTCATCATGTTGCAGTGTTTAAAAACAAGTAACTAATTATTAACCAGAGCCCACTACTGACTATAAAGTAACCTGAATTTAATGCAC
>JANTPX010002221.1:0-11920 GCA_024757885.1 Apantesis nais | reverse complement strand
TAGAAATAGAAGATATATCTTTACGTAACGCCAAGGGATCGAATTAGTTGGAGATCTTTTGGCTATCGATAATGCGAGTTGCTCTTTGTTGGATACGATTAAGACGGAGAAGCTTCTTCTAGGGTGCCTCTGCATAGAGATGAGAACAGAATACTATAGTTGGCTAGACTTGCGCCTTTTAGAGTTAGAGATGGCAGGCTGGACCGAAATATTACATCGATCTATTCAGTACACTCGACTTCTTCGAGGACAATTTCACCTTGACCTCGAAACTAGACTTCATTGGATATATCGATGCCTAGGATATCAAACCTCGGTGAGGTGAGCCTCGGTAACCAGCCATTATAGAAGAGATATAGAGATGTGTCCGATAGAGATAATTCTTACGTTCCTTTTTATGCATTTCGATAATAAGAAGAGCAAGATCGGTTTCAATGTCTCGAGATCGTGATGAAAAATGGTGTTCTGAGCGGGCCGTTAAGAAGTAGGACCTGCAACGCTGTCGCAGCTTATACCCCACTGGGGAAGACTACTGTTTAACAACGTAATTTTCCTTACAATTGCGTTGTTAAATTGTGGGTAGGGTGTTAGATGGTTTCAGCTCAAGGAACTTTAGTCACTCGGTGAAATGCAACTGGGAATTTCTTAACGACTGTGAGGCTGTGGTGTCCCACCGGTTAAGACGACCCGCTTTTACGGAACATGGCTATCCAGGGTAAGGTTTTTGCCTACGTTAACTAGACGGCTGGCATATGATTTGTTTCACGTTTTCTTCTTTTTGCAGTGCTGTTCTCTTCTATAATTTGTTCCTTTAGTCGGCGCTTACACCCACGGGACATACTATTATACACTAACTTATATTAACTAAGTACTTCAAACTAAACAAGGGAGATTTACGGCATTTTAATATTACTTCCTGTCTGTTGGAAGTTCTTTAAAGTTGAAATAGGAGTATAATAAATATAAATTAAACTACTTTATCATATAAGAGTAATAATTTTAATCACACCTGCATTAATATTATATTGGTTCACCATTTAATTTTATGAAATGGTTAAAGCTACATTACGGAGGTCACGAGCTACGATCATTTTTTAAGGCAACGTGACTGAGTAAACATAATGAGAGAAAATATCGCACATATGATCCTGAAATCAAATTTACAAATCAATTTACACTTATATTAATCTATGGTAACACAATATTTCTTATTTACAAGCTGATGCAGCCTGCAATGTATTCCTTTGACTTATAAAGTGAGCTAGCTAATGATACCAATCCTAACATAATAATTTGTCATAAACGCCAAGGCACCGCGACCAAATACAAAATACTTCACACTAACCTATTATTTCAACTGAGGCAGTAAGTACGCTGTAACATCTATATTACGTACAATGTGAATGTGCTGTATAACATAAATATAAACATAAATATTAACAATGTAAAGTATTCGTTCCCGTTCATCATATTATCATAGACCTTTTATAAAACTGCCACACGTAGGTACACGAGGCGTATACATACATACTTATGTAAATCTTTATAATTCTAAGTTAAAAGATTCAATTATAAGAATTTTAAAATCATTTTACTGGTACATACAACGAACTGCGGGTCTGCTATGAGCTCTTATTGCGATCCAATTGCAAACATGAACTGAATTTATAAGTCGTTTTTGAAACAAATATTTTAGTCTTTATTAATTTTTATATAACGTTTATTTTGGAACAGCAATCTTTATTTTTATGACAGATATTTGGTCTGCAATTGGATTGCAAGAAGCGTTCATGGTAGGCCTACTGATTCTGAGATAAATTGTCTATACTTTATACAAAGTTAGGACGCTTGGATTGATAATTTTTTATTTACAAAAATGTACAGCTTTGATAGTTTTAAATGTGGTGTAAAAATACGTAGATGACTACGCCGAACTTGTCTTATAGTCCTGAAATTTTGCCACCCAAGTTGTTTAATTTCTCTGTAGCTGATCTAGTGATGCTCTTGAAAACTTTACCTGGAATCTGACAAAATCATATTATGATAGCAATCTTGATACATTTTGTGTGTGAGTGTAGCTGACTTAAATAATTATCCATGATACAACCTGAAAGGCTGTCCGTCTATGTAGTGTCAAGTTTCTTTGTATTTTAGGACATGCGTGTTGATAATTTTAGAACTATAGATGGGTACTAGTGTTGGCCATTACAGGATTAGAATACCGTGGGAGAGGGATTGTTTGACCGGAGGGTTAAGCAATTCTTCAAGGCCTAGCGTACCTACAAATGCGTTACTTAAGTTAAAAATACAGTTCATAAAGTATCCTACCTCTAGTACTGAGTTGACAAAATTAGCAAAACCTTCAGCGCCACCTACTATTGCTTTACCCGCAGTGTAAAACTTGTCTCCTGTGTTGCCGTATTTCTCAGATTCCATTATTGTATCAACGATCGGTTTGGGCTGAAAAAACAGATAATCTCTAATCAAAAATGGACCTCATCATAATTCTATAATATATTTTTATTTTTACACTGAACTAATATCAGGTCTAAGATTTAATTCGAATTTAAAAATACTATGAGTGAATCTACGATCTGTTTAAATTGTTTTGAATATAATAAAAGGCTTTACAACAAAAAGCTTAAAATCAACCAGTCATAAAATTAAAAAAACTAAAGTAGTACTTGAAATATCCCAGCATAAGCGTCCTGGATGCCATCCTTAATGGAAAGGGCTTTACTGCCGTAACCTTCCGTTTCTTGTAAAGCATTTTCTCTCATCGTAACAGGCGCAGCAAATATCCCGCTATTGTGGATAGAATTCACCTGTAGGTATAAATTAAGTATGTTGTAATATTCTAAAATCCTCAATACACACAACAAAGTTACATAACTTACAATATTAAAGTAAATTAAGTTCGTAAAGTGAATTTTATAGTGAGCACTGTAGTGAAGTAGTTTAACTACGTCTTTACTGGTTTTGAAACTTTTTTTTTATGGAAGAGGTGGCAGATAGGCGGAAAGCGACAAGCGCCGCCCATGGACGTCCGCAACTCAGGGGTCACGAACGTGCTGTCGGCTCCACAGATTGGTTGTGCGAGGCAAAAAGTGTGTTGAAAAGCACACTGGTGGAGCGCCAATTATCGAAGTGATGAGAGTGGAAACTTTGGCGCGTGGAACGATGGCGGAAAGTTGCAGCGGGCATCAGTTCGAACAATTCCTCAGAGCACTCTCCAGTAATATACGACCGAGAATGCAGAGTGACGCTACATATCTACGTAACGCCAAATTATCGAGTCAATCGGAGATCTTTTGAGTCACGATTTGAGTCACTCTTCGTTGGATACGGCCCAGAGGGAAAAGCTGGTACTGAGGTGCCCCTGCAAAAAGATGAAAACAGTATTCCATATGCGGCTTTGCGGTTTGTAGAGCTGAAGGCGATGGGCTGGAGAGAAATGCTACCTCGATTTGTTCAACACACCGAGCTTTTTAGAGGCCCATTTCACCTAACTTTCTAAGTGACCTTGGAACTAATCTTCGAGGCATAACCTTCGAATATAACCTACGAGAACAAAGGAGTTATGGCTATAGGCCTATAGTTGAACGGGTCGGAGTGGTTACCTTTTTTAGGGATCAGGTGCACACAACTCCTTCCAGAAGTTCAAGACGACACTGGGAATAGGAGAGTCGAAAAAGGCAAACGGTGCCAACTCCGGAGCACACGTCTTCAATACGATGGGAGAGATTCCATTAGGCCTACTCACACATGTGAATGTCGAGGGAAAAGAGTGCTTTATGCACTGATTTTTGTGTAAACCGCATTTCCAGCATACAGCTCTGAAACTGCGAGTATATTTTGAGGTATATTTCCTCCATCATCCAAAGTCGAGTTGGATGCGAAGAGTTCACCTAGGAGATCGGCTTTCTCCTTTCAATTGTAGGCCAACAAATTATCTCCCATCTGTAGGGGTGGAAGCTTTGCTCACGATTGAGGCGCTGGGGGTGAATCACGACTTAACCCATAAAACAAGATGTCCTCCGTCTTATCCAGAACTCTTTGTTATCCTAGCGTTTCAATGCGCCTAACTAATAAAGATATTCTCAAGGTGGCAAAGTCCGTGTAGATATCCTCCGTCAGAATATTCGGGTCTACTTTTAAAGTTTTATGGCAGTTACTCTAACATCTTTTTTCTAATTGCGCTGTGGAGGAACGTGCGTCAGGTTCCTCTGAGACATAAGGAGTATCCTCCGACGAGGCGAGTTGATAATGCCTGGCGGGCCTCCAACGATTGATATTGAGAACAGGATTAGTAGTTACTCCTTAGTACGCTGTAGTACGTTTCACTTCGCCAGATGTGGAAGTCGCCACAGCGCCAAAGGAAGATCTGCACTTCCCGGCGATCAATCAATATGCGACCAATTATTGGACCAAATATTTCCCAATGGAAATAGTTTTTGTAAAACCACTTCTCTTTCCTGACACTCACCTTCTCATTTCTTTCTCTTTGTCGTCTTTTTTATTTATATAGCCGTTTTATTTGGCAGCATTTTAATTTTTTTATTAATTATTATCCTTCTCAGTCTTTAGTCTAGAATTATATATAATAGTCAGTGAAAGTTTGAATTGAAACTCAAACAGCAAGCAAGTTGCGGTAGTACGAGATCTGAATAAGCAGCATACTTTAATTACTTTAACGGTTATATATATACAAAACGATTTTGTTGTATTATTTTCGTTTTCCTATATTTTGGGCCCTTTCAAATAGTTATTCAACCAAAATCAAAACGTCCAAGCCAATACGCTATAATTCACTTAATATTCCATCATAAGACGTGAAATATTTTATACAAATTTAAATGAAACGTAGATATAAATACTGTATTTTAATAAAGATTTAGCGAAAATGTCTTAGAGCATATTAGCTCTAATACTGTAAAGCAAGCGCCTGAGAAACAGCTGGCGCAAAATAGTAAGAAGTTATTAAGTTATTAAGAGTGACGCGAGTCCTAACACTATCCCGCAATCTATGCGTGTTGGTGGTGAACTTTATTCAGAAACAATCACACTTTTAAGTCTGAGCTTTTGCATAGGTATTTCACTTATGTTATCTATCATAAAAATATTATTTTATATACATATTTTTAAAACAAATAAGACATATGTAATATTTTATCAATTGATCTGTTAATACTGACGCCGCTTGTTAGAAAATTAAAGAATTAGTATCGATATATTACGTCAGATTTTTTAGGATAAACACAAATATATAATGAGCAATTAGAAATCAATCACGAAAAATTCAAGTTCTTCTAAATTATCACTTCTAGTTACTTTTAATAGATTTGTCGATGTTACACCACCCTAAGGTTGGCTGGTAGAGAATGTCCATGGCATTAAGCCCGCCGTTGTAGACAAAAGTGCATGAAGTTGAAAAATAAATAAATAGAAATAAAAATAAATAAATTAGAGCGATGATTTTGCTGCCGTGTTTGAAAATTTTAACCATTGTTTAATAAAATAAAGAAAGCATACTATGATCTGTCGTGATCTTGCTCCCTCTTTCAACGTATATCAGGATTCTGTTCGTAATATGATAACATAAAAACTATGAAACCAATTAACTCAAGTGAACATTTACCTGTAATTTAGATGTAGCTAAGCTTCCTCCAGTTACTTGTTGGCTTTTTAATGGATCACCTCCTGGGTAATTCTCTGGTTGTATGGGATATGCTAAAAGTATGTTTGATTTTTCTTGGGGCTGGTCGTAAATTGGCAGATCGATGCGAATCGGGTCGTCCACCGGAGCACCCAAGCAAGTGCTCATAATTAGAAAGGTGATTGCAGTTTCAGGATTCATGCTGAAACAGTTTCATTTTTAAATTGTTATTTTAAAAATAAGCACTATGTTAAAATGTTCTGTATCTTTTAAGTCTGTCTTTGAACGTAGAAATTAACCTTTAGTAGCATAATTCTAAGGGTTAATTGAGAAATACTATGGCTTCGAGTGCTATTGGTTCACAAGACTAAGTTAAGTTAAGTTCAGATTAACATATTGCTAAGGTCTATGTACCTTAACTGTTTAAAGCATTCAAGATACACAGACGTACAAAACATAAACGGTCCATTCTCGAGATAAAAATAATTTAAAACTCAGTTGCGATCTGCTCTTGATCTCAAAAATGTGACAAAAGGCATGCTCCTAGTAAAGTAATAAACATAAAAAATAATATAATGTGATTATATCCTATTATGTCTAAAAGTAGAATCGATACTTTGCTAGCCTTAGGCCCATATTATAGAACGAAACTCAAGCGGACATCTCTGCCCAAGCATAGTTGGAAAGGGATTTATGTATCTGTTGAATGTATTTGCATCCCTTTTTAACTGTACTTGAGAAGAGATGTCGACTTTAGTATCGTCCTATAATATGGGCCTTAGTATGTAATACTTTACTACTACTAAGCTGACTAAAACCAGTACTGAATAGATTACTATATTTATCGCTTACTGTAATTTGCTACCGAACTGCAGTAAAACACAAGCATGCTTTCTGTTAAGTTAGTTAATAATAACTTTCATTAATTAATTTACACATTTATATAGTTATATTACTTAGTAAAAAGTTTCACAAAAGGGCACGTGTACGTGTCACGAACTCTTAATTGTTAAAGGGATACCGTAGTAACTCCTCATATACCGTCACCCGACTTAGTGATGATAATAGGTACATCATTGCAACATAGCCCAAAAAAACGCTTCTTTGGTGCAAATATCATACAGCCAATCATAACGCATCCTCTTTTTTTTGTAGTCAATTTAAGATATAATGGCTGAAAATGTCTCGGGACAGTGACAATATGTAGATATTATCACAAAAAATAATATTACTTTTGTCCTATAAGACTGCAAATAAACCGAGTCTTTACCTTAACTTGAAAGACATAAATTATAATAATAAATAGCCATAATTAGCACTATCCAAACGATGGAGTTATTTTACCGAAAACTAAACTTGATATAAGTATAACTGTCAGTTAAAACCAAAATTTTAAGTGCAATTATTACTTGACAAAAAAATCATGCAGGTACCGTTTATATACCGATGTTGTGGTTTAATTCCACCAGTATATGGTACATTTATCATATCAGTGATAGGAATGATGATTGGATACTTCGGAATATTTGTTATAACTTCATTTACCTTCATGAGGGACATCCTCGAATCTTTTACAAAATTAGTTACCCTGGAAACACAAAAGATTGTGGTTTTGACTGCTGGAATGATATCTTTATTTTTAGCAGTGGCTAATACAGCTCTGTGCTTGGGCGTATGTTGCCGTTCCCGTGGTGCTGTTACGTTTGGCGTATATGTGCTCTTGGGCATGTGTTCGTTTATACTATTCATAGGCGTATTGAGCCCTGTAATATGTTACTTTTTTAAAGAAACTTGTGCAGTACAACAATTATCACCATGGGGATTGGCATTTTTGTATTTTACAGGTGGTTCTTTTGTGTGTATATGGTTATACTTTATGGTAGTGGCACAAAATTATGTAGATCGACTAGAGGACCCAAACTACATGGGTTGATATATGAATTTAACTTTGTTAAAAAATTGTTTATCCGAGTATAAGTGCTTAACATGTTTTTTTATGTAAATTGTAAGAGCTTAAAATTTGTATTACCTTTCGTGTGCAGTATTATAAGTAAGTAATAAATGTTAACTTTAATATAAACCTCAAGTATTTTACTAGTTCTATTTTAATTTTATTTTCTTACATTTGGGACTCATTCTAACCTACTTAATACGTAAAAACTACATTAATTCATAAATTATTAAGTGTAAAATTAGGTATATGTATACTTTTTTAAATGTAGGAGCTCTTAAATTCAATTATCAAATTGCTCTTTCGTCCATTTCGGCGCATACTGCAAAAGAGCGAAAAACCACTGATATAGTCAGTTTGAAATGCTAAATTTTGCCAATTTACTGAAATGAAATCATAACACGACATACGTTGTTATGATTTCATTTTGTTTCAATTGTTCCAAAATATTCGATAATGTTACCTTATAAAAAATTACAATTCCTTTAATTTACTGCTTCAAGTTAACGGTATTTAAGAGCATTGTTATGTCTACAAAAATGCCAAATTATTCAGCTGTTTTCCGATTTAGGAAAATCTGTTATTTCAAGGCAATTTTTTATTTAAACTTCTAGATATTTTCCGTGACTCAACCTCACTCAACTCGCCAACAACTCAGCTGACTCACTATCTTCATAAGTTTATGTATGTATATGTAACACAAAAGTCTCAATTTACACCTTTTTCTTATAAACGATATATTGCCTACCTAATTGTACCTATGCATAAGATAATTCAATTGACGGGGCATTCAAATACTGAAAAGTTTGGAAAATCTGGTTATTTGGTTAAATTTATGTAATTGAAAATACTTTGTAAGATACTGTTCCTTATAATATAATAATAATAATAATAATAGTAATAATAGCCTCATACATCTCACACACGTCAGGCTGGTCCCATATAAGAAAGAGTCTGTATTATGGTAACCAATCAATCGATAAACATACTGATATATTTCAAAATACATAAATGTTATAGATTAATTAAACCCAGACATACATAAAAAATAGTGCTCATCACATAATATTCGTCCTGGGTGGGAATCGAACCCACGACCTCCTTAGCAGTCAGGGTTACTAACCACTAGACCAGCAGGTTCAAACAGTACCAAAATAGAATTAATTACTTAAAAATACATAGAAACAGACCAATGTAAATAAAGATAATCGTGTTTTTTTGTAAGCATTTACACTCAACGAGGGTAGAACCCGAACCTCTTGTTGCTCGTTGTCAACACCGAGGCACAAAGATCAGGTCGTCAAGTTATTCAATGTTACGTTTGAGAGTCTAAAGGATGTGTGATAGGGATTTAAACAGCAAAACTCTTTTAAACAAGTTATAAATTCAAAATCATACCGAATGATTGTTTGAGTTTAACAAGAAACATCGTAGCCTAAGTATCACCGCTCCAATTATTTCTGTTTACCATTTACTTTAAATAAACGTTCTTCAAATTTGATAAAATGCAAAATAAACTGACTAGATTTAATTAAATGATTATACTATCACAAATTGGAAACTCATCAAAAGCAATAGTTATCAATGAAATAAAAGTAGTCAATTGTTTGCACAGAAATATATTAATAGTAGACGTACTCACTTGCAAAATCACACGGTGTTCGTCGTCGTGTTCGTTGTGCGCGCGTCGGTCTGCCACTGCCATGGACCGTACGTAGCACACTTTCACGAGTTACATCACAGAGCCTTGGCACTCGTGCTTCTTAATTATGTGGATATGATTACACAGAGACACATAACCTTATAACCACAGAAATTCTTAATCAGTCAAGATCCATTTAGTTAATTTAATTATAATATGAACCTATAATTAATAATACTTAATTAGTTGTTCTGAAAATTCATCATCGTACGCAAGTATTTGCAAAGACTCAAACAAATCCATCTTATAGAAAGACATAAGAATGATGAATGATAATAAGAGGAGAAAGAGGAAAAGGAGATTAAGATGTGCTACTATTGAGATATTTAAAGCGTCTAAAACAGGGGAGAAAGTTCTATATTCGGCGAATGTATATCATTCTTGCTGTACGTCGGTGCTAGACCGTCCTCATTTTCTCTTGCCTTCTACTTTTCCTTCCAGTATTATTCTGTAGAAGTTGTCGTGTCTTATTAACTGGCCAATCATTTAGCCTCCTCAGTTTTCAATAGCATTCAATAGTTGCCTCTCTTCATTTACCATTAGTAGGACTTCCACATTGGTTCTTTTCTCTATCCAACTGATGTGCATCATTCGCCTCGGACACTATTTCTAAATGCTGCCAACCTCTCTCAGTTTTTTTTTTTGTGCATCAGCGTCCACCGTCCGTCTATTAAGAGCAATTCTCCGTATCTCCGTATCTTCGTATCTTGATGAGCTGTTTGCTTATTTCGGTCTTGATCTCGGCCTTAAACAGACGTGTCTTGTTTTTGAATGCTTGCTTAGCGATTGCGAGTATCTCTACAATGTCTGTGGAATATCTACAATGCTGTCATTCGGCTACTTAAATATTTCAAACTTTCTACTTATTCTATTTGAACATCCTTGATTTTAAAATGACTTGTAAAATAAACTAGTTGAGGTATTCAGAACTTAGAGTTTTATTTAAGTTTATATTCAATGTAAAATCTTTAAAAGTTCCTTAAGTTACAGATCTCTATAACATGCCTTTCTTTTTGTTCTCTACCTTTTTTGTTATCCTATTAGTTAACTGTCTAAATTTTTGAATACTGCTTTCATCAGACTTACATTTTAGTGTTATCTTTTTCACCATTAATTTGATAATTTTTACAATAAGCTATTTCTTATGTAGAACTAGCTTCTCGCTCTACTACTACTACTACTACTTCTTCACCACAAGTTTTCATAATATTTCTAACTCATTGTCAATTAATCTATATATATTACAATATATAATATTTGTAAGGTTTTCTTTATAGTTATCGTTATACTGTATCCTAACTTGTTACTATATTACACTTTAAATTTCTTATTCTTAACTTTATTGAGATCTATCAATTTTTGTTTAACTTTCCTTTCATAGTTTCTATGATAAATATTCTAACTAGCAAATGATATGTGTTCAGATCGACCTCTGGTAAGGTTCTATATCACTTGTCGTGGTTACGGCACCTATTTTTTTTATTAAAATACAATCCAATTGATATCTACCAACATTTCGCATTGGAACATTATTTCCCTATTATTCGGAACCTTTTCCTAAAAACGCATGACAATTCCATTACAATTAAGTTGTCTTTATCTTTTACTGAATCTAAAATTGGAAACATATTTTTGTAAAGAGCTTACACTTTATCATCACTCAGTTACCAGTAGGCATATATACTTGCAAAATAAATAAAACTGTAAGACTAGTTTTTAATTTTAAAACTGTAATTGTATTATTATAGTGAGCCGTATTCTTGACTTGTGCTCCCCAAAACTTGTTAATACTAATGCTGTACCGTACCTCGAGTTACCCCTGGATGTGTTAGTCTATAGTCATCGCTCCAATAATAGCCGCTTCGCACCTCACTTAATTCCAGTATGTCTATATTCAATCGTTTCATCTTTACTTCTTCAACCTGATTAGGTCTTAATAGAAAAATAACTGAGCGAAGCTTACAACGGACAAATAAACCAATAATATATACTAGTATAAACAAAACAACACTAAAGCACTAAAACGATTCACCACATAAAGGAGATTGATTATTTACCATTAAAGTGACCGTTAAAGTCACATATGTGACAGTGGTACCTGCAATTAATGCAAATTCCATAAAACTGCACTATAAGCATTACAGGTCAAAAAGTGAAAAAGCTCTAACCTCTCACCAAAGAATAAATAAAAAAAGTTGAGTCTTTAAAAAAAAACAAAGGATCTACATCCGTAGTTTATATATGTTCTACATCGATACTTAGGCAGTTCAAATTGAAGTATTGAATACTCATTAATTCTGGCGGTAAACTGAACGGTGTAGCTAATGTATGATATCGTAGTTACCAGAATTAAAACAGCGGTAGATGAGGTTGATGCGGAAGATGTAGTTTCGGGGTGTAAAGGTGTCCATGTATTCGTGTTGGCTAATATCCGTTTACTCTAGCTTCGGTGTAGGTAATCGAGCTCTCCTATATATATTTACTAGCTGCCCGACGCAACTTCGTCTGCTTCTCTCAAAAGAAATAATCATGCTTGTATTTGCCCCATTTTTTATTGATACTCTTTTAAATAAAATTGCAATCTCAAATTGAGAAATAAACTATCCTATCT
>JANTPX010000037.1:0-11928 GCA_024757885.1 Apantesis nais | reverse complement strand
ATAACCACCCTTCTGGTGGTATTCGAGAGGATTTCCGCACAAAAAAGGTGTACGTTTGTCGCGTATACATTAAAACAAAATTAGTACTTTAATTGCAATGTGTAGTATTTGAAGCAGTTTTACAATGAAAAGTACTTTTGATTAAAAACAGTCCAATCAGTCACACTGCAAGCAGGTTACAATTTTTTTATTACTTTCTTTTATTGGACAAATGGTGGAAGCTTTTTATCCAACCCAAAAACAAAAGCAATGTTATTTAGTTGATAACGTCATAGTTGAAATGGGTTGGTTAGTAAGAAAGTTACGGGTGCAGCCGAGCAGAACTGGTGATAAATTCTGCACGAAGATTCAACTTCTTTCATGTCAGCAAAGTTTTATGTGAGTGAAAATAAATTTCCGCACGATCTAAAGTGAGAAAATTTAACGACCTAGTTAGAAATTTTAAAAATAAATAGATATAATCGTGGTATTGAAGAGGCCTTATGCATAATCTTCTTTTTCTTTTTTTTTTCTGTGCGGAAATCCTCTCTGGTACCACCGGAAGGGTGGTTATGTCGGACTCTAACCGACTAAAAACCGCACGCCGTCTTAGGATACTAGTAGTCGGGGAGCCTGGTATACCCTCGAAAGGAAAACCCTGGAACCCCGGCGTACCCCGGGTCGTCCGCTTTACAGCAGATGACCCCAGTCTGTGTGGGAACCCCGTTGTTCCCTCTGCTCCGATGGGGCTGTTTTTAGCTATAAGTTATTATTGAGATGAGTGATAAAGTGATAAGGACAAAACCTATTATCAGCACCATAACTGCTGTTAAATAACATAAAAAATCTAGCGTAGGAAAGCTATGTAGCATCCTATTTGGGCAGGCTCGATTGGATTGATACCACGTTTTTGCAGAGAACCAATTATAACCAAATTTTTAGTTACTTTTATGGCAATTTTTTTACAAATAAGTTACTAAAGGCCTAAATCTGTTGCCGCAGTCTACTTGTGACAGTTGACTTGCAGGTAGTCACTTATCGTCTGCTGTCCTATCTGCTCTATGAGCAACGAGCTGACAAATCACCATCCTTTGTTCTTCATCATGGTACAACATAAAAACGAATGAACGATATGAAACTACAGTATGATAAACCCCCACATACCATAAATCTAACTTTATTTACAGATAAACAAATCGAATGAACTTTATATTAATTTAACGAATTTCCAGTCATACTTCATCGCCTCTTCAGCGCATATAATTGCGCTACTCATTCCCATGATACAGCCTGAATCATCAGTCAGTTTTCAATTCGATTACACTTGTCTCTCGCATTACAAGTCGAATCATCCCATGATAGGCATCGATAGCTTTACAACGAGCAGAGGTTTAATTAAATGGAACGTGACGGGGACGATCTGGGTAAATAGCACTTCGTGCCTGTGGCCTAAAGGACCTTAATCGTATCGCCTAAAGATAACTAATGAAATTGTTTAGTTTATTTGATTTGGTCAGGTAAAGTATTGTGATTGTAATGTTTCTCAATAATTTTTTTGTGACTTGATTTTCCACAGTAGAAAAGAAATTTTTGGATACTTTCTTACAGATGCGTATTAACTCGAAGCCTTCAAAGACTAATATCTACTGCTTCTTGCAGGGAACTGGTATCCCAGTTAAATTTTCAGGATATTTCTACTTGCATTGCTACTGTAGCGACTTCCACATACGCAACAACTAAGAAAAATACTACAGCGCCATCTATCGAAGACATACTGAACTACGGAGTAACTACTAACCGCATATTACGATATGTAAAGTTCTCACGCCGATTATCATATCTACAACTTCCTAACATCAAGCGCCGGGGCTGCGGCCCGCCATTCATGATCACCTCGCCTGGTCGGAGGATCTTCCCTGTGTTTTGGAAGGACATAACACTCGTTCCTCCACACTAAAAAAAAAAGACATGATTAGCCTATTATTAGTGACTGTTGAGTATGATCTAAATTTGAACGTTCTACGCATACGGTTTACCTTTCTGAATATAATTTCTTTACCAACGTTACGTTACGTTGTTTACCAATATTAATTATTTTTAGGGTAGAAATAAATAACTAAGTTATTGTTAACTTGTGAAGATGTGGTATGCGAGTGATTGAGGTAGGAAGTTCCTGAATTGTGAATGAGAACCGAATTAAAAAAAAACAAAACACTAAACATTATTTTTACTTATTTATAGCTCCTGCTCGCGACTTCCTTCCCGTGAAAATAGTTCGTTTACGTAGAGGGTGAATTTTTTCTAAATAATACATACATTACGGAGTTATTTTAGCTACCTTCATCACACTTTTATCAGAAAGATTGGAACTTTAAAACGTTAGGTAAAAGTACTAGGTCATATAATCTTATATCGTGTAGATTGTAAGTTATTCTCAAGAAAACTCAAAACTAATGTTATTTTAAAGTACTTCTGCATACAATATATTTTTTATTTTCCTGTAGAATAGTTATTGATTTTCACCAGAAGCAGATCTCGATAGGGTATAACATGTAGTTACCCATGTGAAAAACACTCTTAGCATAAATCTATAAATGTGCAGGCGGTACTTGATCATTATTTTGCTGCGATGTTATTTAAAAACTGCGATATATAATAATGTAAAGGGGCGTTTTGTTTCAAATTAAATACTTATGATTAATAATGTATTTATTTGGATAAGGATTAATATCATGTTTATAAGAACACCTTCACTAGTAATGCATTACTTTAGAACAAAGTTTAGTATAAAAAAAAGTTAATATATATAAATAAAATATATATAATAAAAGTTGTCGTGGGTATGCTCACTTTTTTTTAACTTTTAAAGGGGAATAATTCTGTTATACATGATTTTTGCGAAAGTTGAAGCTTTTACGCAAAGCATACAGCGGAAGCTCTCCATAGGAAAAAAAAGATTTTGAAACATTCTTAGTGATGATAAATGATGCCTAAGGCCTTTCTCGATAAATGGGTTATCTAATTCTGAGAGAATTTTTCAAGTCGGATCAGTATTTCCTGAGATTAGCACGTTCAAGTAAACAAACAAACAATGAAACAAACTTCATTTTTATATATTAGTATAGATTTACAGAAAATTTATCAGCATACCGTAAAACTCCATAATTTCTAAATCGACACACAGGGTGTGTGTGTCGATTTATTAATTCTGGAGTTTTACGGTATATGCACACAGACAAAAGCACTTCTGCAGTTATATCACCGATTAACTTTAAATAGGTACGGTTATATACAATACCGATCTCAAATTTCTTCATCACATATGGGAAAGAAGAAAATAAAACAAACAAAACTTTGCAGACAACTGCATATGCACTGTATGCATTCCCAGCCATATTCCTTTATTCATATTCTATTTCCTCTTTACAAGAAATGAACTGCGCCTCGTAGATCCTTCAATTATATCGTGAAGTGGTCAGTTTTCCTGAACTTTATTATTTGCGGCTAGTTCCGCATATAAGTGTATTCCTTTTTCTCAATTTTTTGCAGTAATATGCTGTAAGAGAAAGTTCAATTCTTTTTAAAACTACAATCATGGAGAATGAATTATTATTATTAACAATACATATAATACCATAATCAATGTACCATAATCAATTACTTGTAACATCTTCGTGGTCAAGAAATTCATTCATTTATTCCAAGCTGTTTAAATAATAATAATAATGTCTTTTTACTTAATTTATCGGTTTCAGTTGATATTGCGGAGCTCCCCAAAATGTGGTTGAGATCCATAATAACCACTTTTTCTATGGAGCATCTTAACTGATCAGCCCAAAACTAAAATGAAAATATTTTCGGACATCTGACACGCAACGCCATCTAGTTTCAAACTAAGCAGAGCTTGAAGCTATGAAGGCTAAATTAACTGATAGAATAATTATGTACTTTTTTATAAAAACATACATAAATAGAAAATACCTAAACCACGAGACATACATTTGCAGATCATACAAACATTTTATCCGACCCAGAAATCGAATCCGAGACCACAACACAGCAGTTATATACGCTACGACTGCATGGTGCCTACAAATAAATCCCACGTGGGACACTAACATGACACTTACACAGCTTAAGTGTAATGTGATGTAGATTTAGAGTATTGAGTGCATGTCGGCATATCTCTTCAAAGCTAGTCGTTAGAAATTCTGTTTTTAGCTAGCTTTAAAGAAAAAATCGACATGTAAATGTGTCTAAATAAAAGTATTTAAAAAACAAAGTGATAATCATTTACGAGTATTTATCACATCATTATGTTTACAGCTCAACGTAACATTTTTGATCAAATATTTGCGAAATCACGAAACAGAAGTTGCTTGAATTTCAGTAAGATATACACATAATCCTTGAAAATTACACCCTGTAATGCAATACCTTTATATTAAAAATAATATCAGCTAGTTTTCATTTCACTGAATAAACCTCATACAAAAATTAGAAAAGAGAAAAATGTGTTTGAAATCTTTTTACTTACTCTAGCTCTTCACTTTTTTTCCAACGAAACTGGATGGTTGGCAAAGATAAATATAATTAAAAGAATCAGACTTTTTCACATTCTAAAAAATGAAACCTCAAACTGAAAAATGTAATTTCTAAAGTTAATTATTTTGATATGTGTAGTACTCAACCGTCTTCTGGTGATCTAAAGTTATTATTATGCATGGCAGTTGTATTTTTTATTAACAAACTTCATAAAGGAGGAAGTTCTCAATTTAGTTGTTTACATATATATTTTATTTTTATGTTCGGGCATAACTTCGTCATATATAGACGGGTTTGCAAAAATCTTTTTTTGTTTGAAAATTGTGTATTTCAAAATTGTCCCATTGAAATTCATAATGGTCTAATGATGTGTTTTGGAAACAGACAATGGAACTCTTAAAAAATGCCAGAAATATATCTCGTGATTGGTGCTATCGTATAAATATGCAATGTTTACAATCACACAACATAACTTCCCTGTACACTCGAAAGGGCTGCGCAAATATCTCTATGTTAGTATTGTTTGAAGTCGGGTTATCTTTGTTAAAAGATTCTGTTCAAGTACAAAATTAGGTGTTTTTTGTGTTTATAGAAAGTCATAGTAGTTTAAAATTCAGAAAATAAAAACATAGTTAACTCTATTACGTTATGTAGGTTGCGTTATGTAGGTAAATATTGGCTCCACGCATTTTTAGTATATGATGACGACTAATCTGATTTGTAATGAGCAGAGATTACTAAACGGCTAACATATATTTTCATTTTTTGAATGAATACGAACTGCCCAAGTCACGGATATTTAGCGCTACTGAGGTTGTCGTTCAGCATTGAATGGTAATTGGCTATGATACTTTCGTTTTATTCAAAAGCCTTGCACCTTACTTACCTTACAAAAGGAAGCAGAACGGAGGCGAGGCAAACTATAATGAAAAGAGGCTCTTTAAAAAATTGAATGTCGTAAGTACGACTCATTGAAATTGTCGAACAATTACCGCCACTTTAACTAGCGTGTGTTGCAAGCCATATTTTCATATTCTCAATTCATTTAGTAGTCTCACGTTATGAACTTCGGAAAAAAACCAATATTAAACGGTAAATTCAATATCGCTTCAAATAAATTAATATCGCTATTATAATGATGCAGCTTAATATATATGGATATCAAGTAATATTACTCCTAAAAAATCTCACAAGACAAAAAAATGATTCTACAAGCTGCTACTTACAGCAGATTGCAGCATAATTTCATTGTAATACTTCTATTTATAGTTAGATTTAAATAAAAATTTCAAAATTAATTTCATAGATTCGTTTATGAGAAATTGAATCAATGAAAATGAGTACGATAACATGTGTGTTCAGTAATATGAATACAAAATAGAGTGGATAAAATATTAGAAAAGGGCTTAGTTTCAAATATTACTAATTGTAGTAACAAGTAATTATCCACGTGGTGACGGATTATGAACACAGAATGTCATATTCATCCCATGGTTGTTATAAGGTGGTTGTTATAAGAGCCAACAAAAGAAGCAAACTACGCTGGGCAGCAGCACTGCAAAGAGAAACAAAAATTTAAACAAACCATTCTTTTTACCGGTGGAATCCCCCTCAAGCCATCACTCCACTGGGGCCTACCGCAGAATGGCGTGTCGGAATCATACCCAAGACGTTATAGGGGGGGAACTAGGAACTGTTGCTATTAAGACATTTGGACCCCTGGCGCCAAGCGCAAAGGCGTATGCTGAGCTGAGCCCGGCCAGCGTGGTATATGAGGCCGAAACCTCCTTTCTGACGACAGGACTACGTTCAGCAGTGGACAAATTAAGGCTGTTGATAATGATAATGAAGTAGAAATTTTTAATTTTCATTGAGAAGTAGTGTGTGCTATGTAGTATAATTAAACGGAACAGTAGGCCTACCATGAGCTCTTAATGCGATCCAATTTCAGACATAAATTGAATTTATACATCACTTTAGAAATAAATGTTTTAATCTTTATTTCTGTAATCAGAACGTTGATTTTAGAATAGCATTTCCTGTTTGTTTGTTGTGTGGTTGGGTAGTCACCCTGACTACTAAGCCGGATGCAGTGGGTTAGATGCCCATCTGGAAAAACCAATAGTGAATAAGCCCGATCATTTATTCTACCTCTAAGTGTAATTTATCTATTATATGTATGTATTTCTAATATTCAATTATATTGATCAGACTGGTTACCATAGCACAGAATCTGCCTAATTAGAGATTAGACAGTATGTATACGATGCGTGAAGTTACTATTATTAGAACAATAAATGAGTGGTATAAATCATTGAAAATATAATCGTTGTTAGTTATTCGTCAGTGTATTAAACCTAGCTTTAAAAATTACACACTGAAATTTCTATTTGACCATTATAAAGCTTTTACAGACTCTAAATTAAAATTCATTTGAACTAGAAGAAAATCGACACTACAGCTATATGTAAAATTAAATATAAAAAAGGTAGATAAGTATACTTAGAAGCTCAAATTCAGATGAAAAGCTCTTCCAGACCATCATTTCCAGATTAAGTATAAAAGCTAGCCGAAGTGTGCGGTCAAGTCTGTGTTTAATTTCCGGCTAGGCTAATTGTCTACACAAGTTGCGAGCACTCGTAGAAATAAAACCTTAATTGACCAATAAGATACTGAGTGTAAAACACAGCTGTGCTGTGGAGGGTCTAAGTAAATTTAGGATAAGTTTTTGGATACGATGTTTGGGAATCACGCGAACAATTGTAAAGGCATAACAGATTTCTAAAATATATCCCTTTTTAATTAATACAAACAAATAACTAAAAATAATAATAAAAATGTTTATGTCATTTCCACAATATACATTAGTTATACAATATACAGTTGACAAGAAACTTTAGAAATTCGTAATTTGTGGGAGATCTGGAGTCTAAACTAAGCCGAGGCCTGTGCTATAGATCTCCAGGCCCCCCCATTACATAAAACTGTGTAAATTATCAACATGTCAGAAGCGTACATATGTGTGTAAATGAGTAAACGATATGTGTATGTGTGTGTGTGTGTGTGTGTGCGTGTGTGTTTGTGTGTGTGTGTGTGTGTGTGTGTGTGACACAATATAAATGTTAAGGGATATACTTATATATTATATAAATAAATAAAAATGAATCACATTAATCTACAAAATATAGAATCCATTTAAGGATTTTCATATTTGAAGTGAGTTATAAACTGAAAACAACATAAAACCAACCAAATTTACGTTTTGTGATATATTCGCAAATCGTAAAATAAATTTGTGCCATAAAAGTGTTTGTCTTCTGTTTGTCGATTTCGGACGCACGTCGATTTGGGACAGGATGTATGGAGGGTGGGATAAGCCAGTCTACGGTCATAAAACGGTAAGAAATTCAACCTAATGTGCAGATTTTGTTCTTATGTGCACGACAACACCATACATTTTAACTTTTATGTAAGTAATAGTTATCTAAGCAGTGGAAGTAATTGTGTTATGATATTACTCTCTCTCTCTCTCTCTCTGTCTGTCTCTCTATTTAAGAGCCAAGCCCTTGTCGGTGAAACAATCACCACTCCTCTCTTTTTCCTGCGATCTGTTTGACCTTTTGATAGACCACTACTCCTACTTTCTTCTTCACTTGCTCTATTTATGTTGTTCTAGGCTGTCCTCGTTTTCTCTTGCCTTCTATATTTCCTTCCAGTATTATTCTGAGAATTTGTCGTGTCTAATCAAGTGACCAACCGTTTTGCCGCTTCTGTACTCAATAGGACCTCTCTTTTTTTACTATTAGTAGAACTTCCTCATTAGTTCTTGCGATAAGACATGACGCAAATATAATGGGAACTTACTCGCGTAGTAATCTAATTTATAGACTCACGTCATATGAGCAGAAAGGTGACCTGATGATAAGTAACCACCGCTATCTATGCAACTCAACAGTCACAAGTGAGCTGCCGCCCTCTGAGCCGCTCTAACAGCCGGACGCCGTCATCTCATTCAAAGTCCCTTATGAATCGAAGCTCCACGTAACGAGATAATAGACGTAATAGATCATGAGCTATGGTAAAGGATACTCACTAACCACTACATTCACAAAATCCAGATAAATGCAGTAAATGCAGCAGTAAATGCAGATGTATAGATAATATAACTTGAACAGTAAAATTTCCGTTAACCGGTACCTTGTAACGCTATCTACGATGCGATGATACTACCGTAATAGTTGGTACATTTACTTTAAATGGAAACCGACAGCGTAGCCGTAGCCTTTGAATACGTAGTGCTTCCACCGTAGAGGCTACGTAACATTTTGCTTTCAGTGTATGATGTAATCTCAATAGAAGTAATAACTATTATAAGGGACTAATAAGTTCTTACACTGTAGCTATAAGATATTTTTAAATTCATATAAATCCTTATTAAAAAAAATCGTGGTGAATCATCGCTGCCTACAAATGACATTGATGCTTTTTGTCATTAAGCTAATACAAAGTTACTCCATATTACGACTTATCGATTTTATTACGTTTTTTATCGTTAGCAGATAGCAATTACTATATTAAATTGTCTAGAGATCGGTGTCCTAGTTTTTTCTCCTCTCTCTTTGATTTCATTAGTTCTGCAGTCCGTGTGGTGACAGATTGAAAATACGGAGTGTCACCATCCCTATTGATACCGTGGGTGTCGTAAGAGCAGCTTTAGGCACCAAACTTCTTAAGACTACAGCACTGCCAAGAGAAGAAAATCTTTAAACAAACTCTGTATCAATTCGTTTGACCAGCGTGGTATAGTAGGCCAAAACCTCCTTTCTATGGAGATTCCTAAGTTGAACAGGCTGTTGATGATATAATGAGTTCTGCATCAGGTATAAGTTAAGGTTTTATAAATTTTAGAATTTAATTTTTATTAAGCCTAGAAACACACAAACAAAGTTGTTAAGACTTCGCGTAGCTCAGAAAACCTTATCCAATAGACTGACTCATCAAAATTTCAGTTACTATTATCTTACGTAACCTTGGATCGTAAAACTGGTTTATTGTTTTTTTATAACTTGTGCCTTGAGATCTTTGATATACTTTTAGTTTAAAATAAAATTAAGAGTGCGTAGATTACCTCAGGGATGTCACGACATTTTAATATCACCTACTGCCTTTAGGGTTGCTCCGTTTACTGAAAAAAAAAATTACGAGAAATTTAAGGTCTTATTTCTATCTCCAGGTTTCTTCTGAAAATATGATTCAAAAGACAATATAATATATATATTTAATAAGAAAACTACGTCTAAAATACCACGCTATACTAACTGAGTCAGTGCGGTACAGTCCCATAAAGTTTTAGCAATATCACAACTTAAACTAATTTAACCTTACTGTTACTGCAGAGCACGGCAGTTACAAAATAAAAAATACTTATGTTACTACTATAAGTAATAAATTTATAAGTAGCCTGTAAGTCTACACGTTTGCAGGGATAAAGTTTTAGAGGAAAATTCACTATAATTGTATTTAACCTTTCAAATAGAGGTTATCTCCACGTTAATTGTATGTTTATTTATTAAATGTAACAAACATTTTTAGTGCGAATGAAAGATCAAAGTCATAGATCTCAAGACATTCATTGTTTTGTTTTTGGATCTCGGAATAGTATCAAACTCAATGAGGGACTTTAATAATAGAGCTCAGTCTTAGGTTGGAATATTTAATTTCTGCTTTTGAAAAATCAGCACTTTTGACAAATAATCCACAACTATCTGCTTTTGAATATTACGGATTGTTTTTATGAACCCAAGAAAACAATTACACTATTAAAGAGATACAAATAACGATTTTTATTTCATATCTTTATAGTTTTATCGCGGATAATTCTGTATACCAGTTATCTTGGAATACAAACGCTTTAATAAAGATTATTCGACTGAAATAAACCGAGAATCAGTAAAATATTCGACTCCTTAAACTAAGATTATGTAGACATAAGGAAAATTTAAAAAAAATATTGATTTTACCAACCATGGCAAAAGATTGTGTAGTGAGCTCAATCACGATTAAGTGATATCAAAAAAAATATTAGTACTAAATTATTATGCTTATATTATAATAATCTTTTGTATTCTATGATTTTCATTAGACTTTGGCTGGTGTTTTACCTTAAATATGGTATAACTGGTTTCTTAACCCTACATAATTCATATAATTTAACAACAAATTTGAATTAACATGAAATTCGTTGTAACACATCATCTAAACACACAATTTTTAAACAAATGAGACCTTCGATCTGTCAGTATCCGACCTTGTAGTTGATAGTTTTTTTACCGCGCATCCTTCTCATTCCAAAGACTGTCCCGTTTACTTTTAAAGGAGTCCAATTTCGAAAGAGCGTGCGTTACGTCATGGCTATTACCAAGGTCCAAGGTCAAACGATGTGAGTTGCTAGTTTGGATTTATGTATTTTGTTTACTCTTATAAACTGTTCTCAATTCGAATGTATTTCCTTTCTTTGGTAGTTACAGTTTGAGAGTTCAGAGCTCTGTAGTTCATGAACCGTTATGAATGTTTTTTTTTTATTCTGGAAGATCTACTTCCTCTTTGGTTCCATTCGAATTCGAAGATAAAACACGGTGAGAAAGCGATGTATGATGAATACAGTTCATTGTAACTTATCATGATAAGGTTCATTGAAGTTTGTGATATTTTGTGAAAGTTGATTTAATTATTTATATGAGTAGCTACATGAAACTTTACAAAAATCTATACTTTAATCAATGGAGGTTGTACTTATTGTATTATTTACAGTAGGAAAAACATATGACCATGGATATAAAGTTGATTTTAGTCAGACGTGCGACCAGGAAAACTTACAATTCTCTGAGCAGATTGATATAATACCCAGACCAGCATACAAGAACGTGATACGTAGCTATAAACACTTTAATATACTCACTTTTTAATTATCGCGTTCCATAATAAATAATTATGTTGATGTAATTAAAGCGCTCATGATAGTTATTAAATGCATACCTCTCTGATGTGTTGACCAAGTTGGACCAGTCGTGGTCACAAGCGAACTAATAGTTTGCCTATGACCACGATCGATGTTTAACTTTCGTAAATATTATGACACTTATTAATGTCATTGTAGAGTCTATTTTACGAAAGAGGGCAGACGAGAAGTTGCCGGCTTTTTAGGAAGTAGTAGGCTATTTTCTTGAAGGTTTCAAGTTCGTATAAATCCGAACAGTAAAAGTTTAAGTATTTATATATATATGTATGTATGTATGTAAGTGTGTAATTTTATATTAGTTAAAACTTCATGAATACTATTACGACTGTAACCTCAGCACACGTATCTTACAGTCAAGTCAGATTTCAAAGGTCAAACCAAAAATT
>JANTPX010000036.1:0-17468 GCA_024757885.1 Apantesis nais | reverse complement strand
CGATTTCGATACTTTATTAGAGAATGTAACAGACGAACAACTAAGGCAACATTTATACTCTCCGGAAACTCCAGATATAGATTTAATAATTAGAACTAGTGGTGAATCAAGACTTTCTGGATTTTTATTATGGCAAAGTGCATACTCAGAAGTAATTTTTCAAGATGTTTATTGGCCAGAATTTAGAAAAATAGATTTTTTAAGGTGTTTAAGAGAATATGCACAAAGAGAGAGAAGATTCGGTCAATAAATTACTAAATATTGAACAAACCTCTTTGGTTTTTTATAAAATTGGCTAATCTATAATGATTTCATTGTGCAAGAATTTTTAAACTCTCAAAACTTTACAATTTATTTTTTAATATTAATTGCTTTGAAATTTTCAATCGAAACATATCTTAAAATTAGAAACTTAGCTTCCATCAAAGAAAATAGTTCAGAAATCCCAGATCGATTTAAAAATGTAGTTACAAAGGAGGAGTACACCAAGTCAATAAATTACAATTCTGATCGTTTAAAATTTTCAATTGTCACCTCGCTTTTTTCTGTCGGGGTATTGCTAATGTTTACATTAGGTGGATTACTAAATTCACTAACGGAAATAGTAATTGGTGTAACATCATCAAATGTTATTGGAGCTGTCTTACTTGGTCTGTTGTTAATTATTATTTCAGAAATTATTGAACTTCCAATTGCAATTTACTCAACTTTTGTAATAGAAGAACGCCACGGTTTTAATAAAACCACAAGAAAAACATTTGTCACTGATATTTTTAAAAGTTTGCTGGTTTCTGGCGTTTTAACCTCAGTGCTTTATGCAACAGTAATTTACATCCTAGATAACTTAGGTGACCTTTGGTGGCTTTACGCTTTTGCTGCTGTATTTGCGCTTCAGGCAATAATCTTTTTCTTATACCCAGTCCTGATTATGCCTTTGTTTAACAAGTTTGAACCACTTGATAATGAAGAATTCAAAAAACCAATTGAGAAACTGCTAGAAAAAGTTAAGTTCCAATCAAAAGGATTGTTTGTTATGGATGCGAGTTTAAGAAGTACTCATGGAAATGCATTTTTTACTGGATTTGGAAAGAATAAAAGGATTGTATTTTTTGATACTTTACTTAAAACAATCAACCCTGATGAGATGGAAGCAATTCTTGGACATGAGCTTGGACATTACAAATTAGGTCATGTAAGAAAAATGTTGATTAGCTCATTAGTTTTTGGTTTTGCTGGTTTTTATTTACTCAGTGAAATTCTTAAAAGTGATAACTTTTTTATTTCCCATGGTTTGGAGAATTTAACCGTGTATTCCAAATTTTTACTTTTCTATCTTGTTTTGGGTTCCTATACGTTTTTTACTAAACCTTTTACAGCTTCATTATCCAGAAAACGTGAGTTCGCTGCTGATGATTTTTCATTTCAATTTACTAATGGAGAGCATATGATATCTGGATTATTAAAACTTTCTAAAGATAATGCTTCAAACTTAACACCAGATCCTCTATATAGTTCTTATTATTATTCTCACCCACCAATTGCTGAAAGAGTAAGCAGTATAGAAAAAAAACTGGCTTTACGGGACGCTTAAAACAAACAAAGCCTGAAGAGTTAATCCGACTGTAATTAATAGAAAAATGTACTGTGTTTTATCACTTTGCTGATGGCCAAATAATCTAACTGACAAATCATGTGCTAAGACAACACTTAACATATGACCTGCCAAGGTAACAAATACTTGTATACCCCAAAGAGCAACTGGTGTCAGGAAGTAGTTTATCGAAATATCTTGTATATTAAATAGATTCCATCCGAAACCTAAAGGATCATTTAGTCTATAAAGTATCGTTTGGGATTCATAAAGTAACAAGCTTAAATAGTGCGTTACATGATAAGCAAATGCAATTGGTAACATTGTATGAGCAAATTTAAGTGAGACAACATTTAGTTCTAAAGTTTGCTTACTAATTTTAATTGCAAACCAACATGCAAATCTATAAAAAAGAATAAGAACTAAGTTTATGGAAAAAAAAGCAAAAGTAGAAAAATTTATATTTAGAGTTATAGACCCAAATGTGTTGTACCAAAAGGTAGTTCCTCGTAAACCATCATAAGTAACGGTCCCAATCATTAATAGTATGAAATACTCAATCCCTTTTAGTTCAGCCAAGCTAGAAAGATTAGACAATAAATTATTAAAATAAGGTTTCTTAATTGTGAGTTTAAGCTTTGAATATAAATGATGAAGTAGATGTAGCGGATCTATCTCTAATGCACTTTTCTTTAAAAGCATTTTTACCAAGAAGGATGTAAGAAATAAAATTAAAAAAACAATTCCAATATGTCTAGGGTTACCCGGCTTTCTCCATACAAGTTCAAACCATGTAAGACCAATGAATAATAAAACAGCAATATAAACATTGTTTGGTTCAGTTTGTTTTTTATCAAATACAGAAAGAGGATTAAATTTTGCATATATGTCTCCAAAAAATAAACCAAGCACTGGAACGCCTATCCATAAAAATACCCAAACAATATAGGGTGTTATTGAGGTATTTGCTGGTTCATCATTAATTAAACCTGGAATAATTAACAAACAAAGCAAGATTAGTCCTATGAGTTTTCCAAATAGTTTTTGTTCTTCTCTAAAAACAGTTTCTTTTCTTATAAGTATTGATTCTTTCCAAGAAATTTTTAAATATACAAAAGTTAACAAAATTACTAATCCAGCACTGTTAAGTACTGTAGAAAATGGAAGAGGCAAATCTCCAACGCTACCGATTCCATGATAAAAATTACTTGAATTGACCATAATTATAAATTTAAAAAACATTTTAGCATTTTAAATACCTCTATTTATTCGTTACGATATGTAGTTATGGAAGGTTTAATGCTTGTAGTAACAACTGCACTATTTGCTGGTCTTACGACCATTGCTGTTCTTTCGTTGTTAACCAACAACCCAGAAAGAACTGTTTTAATTGCAAAATATGGTACACCTTTTGGTGCAGGTATCTTACTTACCGCAGCTTTTTTCGACTTGCTTCCACACGGAATAGAAGAAGAAGGAGCAGTAGTGCTTAACGGTGCGTTAGGGGCGATAGTTTTATTTTTCTTTTTGGAAAAAGCCTTTAAAAATTTTCACCATCACCATGAAGAAGATCAATCAGAAAAGAAAAAATCAGGACAGGGTTGGTTAATCCTATTTGGTGAAGTATTTCACAATTTGATAGACGGTTTAGCACTTGGTTCAGCTTTTTTAATAAGTACAGAAACTGGATTTTTAGCTACCTTGGCATTAATTTCTCATGACCTACCTATGAAATTAAGCGAATTTTCAATTCAACTTAAATCTGGTTTTACAAGAGTAGAAACTATTAAGCGAAATATTTTTGCAGCTTTTGCAACAGTTATTGCTGCAATTTTTGCATATCAGTTTGCATCAAATCTTGAACTACCTATGGGTTATTTATATGGTGCTATCGCTGGTTTCTTCATTTATATTGCTCTCAGTGATATTGTGCCAACAATTCACTCTTCTGAAGAAAAAACAATTGGCCTCCAAACAATATTTCTTTTAATCGGTTTAATATCTGGATTTACAATTGCATCATACCTTCATTCTTTTATAGATTCAGAAACAGAAGCAGATCACGATCACGAGGAAGTATTAATTCAGGAAAGCAATCTTACTAATGAAAATTCTAGTGATAACATTTCATCTGAATTGCTCCCTGCTTATGAAGCAATTGGTTGTACAACAATTCTTAATAACTTGAACGAGTTGGAAGTCTACACTGTTGCAATTGAGAGACCATTTCCAGGAGAAGTTATAAATGGTAATTATGAAGTTATAGGTTGTTCCTCTGCTTTTGAGGCAACTGTTATTTGGGAATTATTAGACCAATATGGAAATATTGTTGATACTTACTTTACGAATGGTGGAAGTTTTGAGGTAGATAAGTTTAGTTTTAACTTGAACACAACAGAGTATGTTGATGGTAAATATTTTCTAAGAGTTATGGAAACAGATCCATCTGATGGAGAAAGTAGTCTTATGTTGGATCAAACACTACTCCCGATTTATATAAATAACAATATTGAAGAACCAAAAGAGGAAGTAAGTGTTGAATATTTCAAAATAAGCGTTGAAGAAACTGTTCCAGAATTATTGCAAGTTATTGAAGTAGAGCTTGATACTAAAGCTGTAATTCAGATTGAATCTTCAATTGATACAGAGCTACATTTTCATGGCTATGATATTTATTTAAATGTTAAGTCTGATGAAGTTACAGAAATTGCATTCGACTTTAATATTGCCGGTGAGTTTGAAGTTGAAGACCACGAAGGTGGTTATGAAATTGCAAGAATAATAGTTAAGCCGTAATCTTTAAATAGTATTGAAAAAAAAGCTATATTCCCAAGAAAAAGTAATTGAAGCATTTAAAGAAAAAAATATAAGTATTGATGTATTAAATTTAAGTGTCTCAACAAAAACTTCTCAAGAAGCAGCAGACGCTGTTGGTTGTAGTTTATCGCAAATAGCTAAGTCGATTGTTTTTTATGAAGTTGACCAAAAAAAATTAGTTCAAATTTTTGTCTCTGGTCCTAATAAGGTAGATTTTGGAGTCTTTCAAAAAAATACAAATTTAAAAATTGAAAAAGCTGACGCAGAGTTCGTAAGAGAAACAACGGGTTTTGCAATTGGAGGAGTAGCACCTTTGGGCCATACCAATGACCCTTTATTTTATTTTGATGAAACACTTATTGAATTTGATGAAGTTTGGTGCGCAGCTGGCACGCCTAGCTCACTTTTTAAAATAAAAACTACTGATTTATTAAGAGCCTGTGAACCAAAAGTAGTCCCAGTTTGTTAATTCAAATCTGTAAATAATCATATATTCACTTACTACCTAATATTGACAACATGAATAAAATTATTTCATCCAAAAATTTAACAAAAACTTATGGAGAAAAAGAAACAAGTGTTATAGCTTTAGATGAAATAAATATTGAGTTTGAAGAAAACCAATTTACAGCCATCATGGGTCCATCAGGCTCTGGTAAATCAACCCTTCTACATTGTTTAGCTGGATTAGATAGGCCGACTTCTGGTCAAATATTTCTAAAAGGTACAGATATTTCAACCCTTAATGACAAACAGTTAACAAAGATGAGAAGAGATAGTTTTGGTTTTATATTTCAAGCATTTAATTTAATTCCAACATTAACAGCAGAAGAAAATATCTCTCTACCAGCTTCAATCTCTGGAAAAAAGCCAGACCAAGAATGGATAAAAGAGGTTGTTAAGGCTGTTGATATTGGAGACAGACTAACGCATCGTCCAAATGAACTTTCTGGAGGACAACAGCAAAGAGTTGCAGCTGCTAGAGCTATGGCAACAAAGCCAGAAGTAATTTTTGCTGACGAACCATCGGGAAATTTAGATTCAAAATCTAGTAAAGAGTTATTAACTTTTATGAAGTCTGTTGTTGAAACATTGAGCCAAACAATCATAATGGTTACACATGATCCCTTTGCAGCTTCGTTTGCCGAAAGAGTAGTTATGTTAAAAGATGGTAAGATTGCTAGTGATTTATTGAAACCAAGTCATGAAGCGATTATTGCTGAAATAGCTTCTTTATCTGAGGTGTAATGTTTGGTTTTACCAAAAGACCGCTCCTATTAATTGCTTGGAAAAATCTCAAAACATATCCAGTTAGAATATTCTTAACAACCTCTTCTGTAATACTCGGTGTTGCTGTAATTATTGCATCTAGTATTTTTGCAGAATCAAATAAGAATGCTTTTGACAATCTATTTTCTGGGATATACGAAGGAATTGATTTAGTCGTTCAGCCTGTACAAGAAGGTTTTGCTGAAGGTTTTGAAGGTAATGGAGGCCAAGGCCCTATCTCCTTTGATATTAAAAAAATATCAGATTCAAGAATTAAAGAAATACAACAAATAGTTGGAGTTAAAGATGCATGGGGTGAAGTTTTAGGTTTTGCTCAATTTATAAAAGTTGTAGATGGAGAAACTGTTTTAATTAGTAACGGATTTGCTCCAACATTTGGCGGAGCATGGGATACTTCTCCATTTGCTCCACAGTGGAGATTAACTGTAGGCAATCCACCAACAAATACAAAAGAAGTAGTTATGGATGCTGTAACCGCTAAGAATCATGATTTTACAGTTGGAGATAAAGTTACAATTTTAGCTGGTGCAACCCCAGCAACATTTACGATTGTTGGAATTGCAGAATTTGCAAATGTTGGAACACCTGGTGGTGCATCATTTGCACTATTTGAATTTAGAACAGCACAAAAACTTTTAGACTCTATTGGCGAAGTAGATCTTATTAATGTAGTTATTGAAAACAATGCTGATATTGAAATAGTAAGAAATTCAATTTCAGCTTTAGATGTTGAAAATTTGAATGTTATTAATGCACAAGAAGCAGCTGCTGAACAAGCAAACTCTATAAAACAAGGACTTGATTTTTTTAATACGATATTAAATGTATTTGCAGGAATAGCTATATTTGTTGGTGCATTTATTATCCAAAACACTTTTAGAATTATTCTTCTTCAAAGAACTAAAGAGTTATCTCTACTTAGAGCTTTGGGTACTTCAAAAAGACAAATATATCGACTAGTCATTTCTGAATCTTTATTTATGTCAATTGTTGGTTCTGGACTAGGTGTAGGTCTTGGAATAGGTCTAGCTGTTGCAGTTAAAGAGGGATTAAAATATTTTGAATTTGGTTTACCTGATGGACCTTTGGTATTAACTCCATCAGCTGCAATAACTGGAATAGCTATAGGTATAACAGTTACAGTCTTATCTTCAATACTTCCAGCAAGAAAAGCATCACAAGTTAGTCCACTAGAAGCTATTAGAGATAGCATCTCAACACCAAAGAGAAAATCTCTATTATTGAGACTTTTGCTTGGAAGTATGGTGTCTTTATTTGGATTTGTAACTCTTTTTGGAGTTCTATATGAGTTTTTGGATTTACCGAGTTTAACTTCATTGCAGCAAGTTGGACTGGGTGCAGCTGTTATATTTATAGGAATTTCTATTATCACTCCATCAATAACTAAACCTTTTGTTTTGCTTTTTGATAAAGTATATAAATTGTTATTTGGAATACTAGGAAAATTAGCAACAGAAAATTCAAAACGAACTCCTAGAAGAACGGCATCTACAGCATCAGCATTAATGATTGGTTTGACTTTAATTTCACTTGCAAATGTGATTACAACATCTTTTAAGGCTCAAGCAACAGAGTTGGTTGAAGAAGTTGTTTTAGCTGATTATCAAGTTAGTGCTGCTCAAGTTTTTTCATCTCCAGGTATTCCTACTGGATTATCCGAAGAACTGTTAGCACTAGATGAAGTAACAAAGCTTTCACGTTCAAGAGCTACAATTGTAGGATTTGAAGATAGGCCACTGATTTTAGGTGCTGTTGATGAAACTGTATTTGATTTAATTAAAACAGAAGATATTGCTGGTTCCAAAGAAGCTTTCTTAAAACAAGACGCAATTGGTGTGTTAAAACAAAAAGCAGAAAGAGACAATATTCAAATTGGTGACCAAATAACCCTTACAATTCCTGAAAAAGGAGATCAAACCTTTACAGTTTCTTACATTTTTGATTGGTCTACACCACCTCCAGCTGAGTTTTTTTTACTACTGAATAACCATGATTTTTTTACAAACGATTCACTTGATACAGAAATATATTTTAATGTTGTTGAGAAGTCTGAAACAGTTGATAAATTAATCAATGAAATTGTAGATAAGTACCCAGGTGTAGCTGTTAGAGACCAAGATGGTTTAGTAGAGGAAGCTAATAATCAGATACAACAACTCTTAAATGTAATTTATGGTTTCTTATCTATTTCAATATTTGTAGCTCTTTTTGGTATTACTAATACTTTGTCCCTATCTGTTTATGAAAGGACAAGGGAAATTGGACTCATGAGAGCGATTGGAACATATAGAAAACAGATCAGGAGAATGATCTTTATTGAGTCTTCAATAATTTCTATTTTCGGTGCTTTCCTTGGAACAAGTCTAGGAATATTTTTTGCATGGAGTTTAATTCAGGCGTTAGCAGATGAGGGGTTTAGTGTTTTTAGAGTTTCTCTCAGTCAAACTATTTTATGGATTGCAATTGCTATAGTTGCTGGTGTAATTGCAGCAATACTACCTGCAATTAAAGCCTCCAGACAAAATATTTTAGAAGCTATTTCCTACGAGTAGTAGCAAAAACAAAGTTAGCTACTCAGATTCTTAAAAAATAAAAAGTCTTTTTTAGTTAGATAGTTTTACGAATAACTTAGAAAGTACAATAATATATCGATATGTCAGTTGAAGAAATTACAAAACTCTTATCAGAATTAGTTGAGATTCCATCTATAAGCTCTGACAAAGCCCATAGGGAAGATGTTGATTCTTCAGCCCAATACGTTGAAAACTTATTTGCAGGTCTTGGTTTAAATACTCAAATTATCAAAGTTGCTGGAGGAAAACCAGCTGTAATTGCCCAAACTCAAATTGATCCATCAAGAAAGACTATTCTTCTATATGCACACCATGATGTTCAGCCTGTGGGCGATATTGCACTATGGGATACAGAACCATTCAAACCTGTTATTAAAGACGGACGACTATTTGGACGAGGTTCAGGTGACAATAAAGCTGGTGTTGTAGTTCATTATTTTGTTGTAAAACAACTCTTAGAAAACTTACCAGTAAATATAAAAGTCTTTATTGAAGGTGAAGAAGAAATCGGTTCACCAACTATGAATACTTTTATTGAACAAAATAGAGAAGCTCTCGAAGCGGATGTAATTGTTATTGCCGATTCAGGAAATGTTAAAATTGGAGTCCCAACAATTACAACATCTTTAAGAGGTTTAGTTGATGCCATTATTGAGGTTGATCAACCAATGAGACCTATACACTCAGGGGTTGGCGGTGGAATTGTACCAGATGCCTTTATGATTTTAAGTAGAATCATCACATCATTTCATAATGATCAAGGAGAACTTCAAATAGAGGGCTTAACCTCAACTGATATGAATGTTTTAGAACTTGAAGAGTCGTTTATGAAAAAAATGCTAGGTTCAGAGAGTATTGATTTATTTAAAACAGAAAGTATATCAAAAAGACTTTGGTTAGAACCAGCGCTAGATGTTTTAGCAATCGACGCACCCTCAGTTGCTGACGCAGTTAATTTAGTAATTCCAAAAGCTCGCGCAAAAATAAGCTTAAGACTTCCTCCTACAGAAGATCCTAACCACGCTATGGAAATGCTAGAACAACATGTTGTAAAACATACACCTTGGAACGCATCAATAAAGTTTATTCCAAATTCTAAAGGATCAGGTGTAGTTGCAAATCCTGAAAAACCTTTTACAAAAGAACTTGTCAAGAACTTCAATAATTTATGGTCCAACGAAACAGCTTTTATTGGAATTGGTGGTTCGATTCCATTTGCTAACGATTTTGTAAAACAGTTTCCAAATGCAGAACTCGTATTAGTTGGAGCAGCGGATGAAGAACTTGGAAACGCTCATGCCCCAAATGAAAGTGTGCAATTAGACCATATATCATTGCTAATTGAATCTTTGGTACGAACTCTAAAAAACTTAAAATAATCATTTAGAATAAAATTAAATTATGAAATTTAAAATATTTCTAGCTTTTTTAATTTTTGTTTCAGCGTGTTCTTCAGATGCAACTGAACCCTTAATTGAAGTAGAGGATGTTGCTAATTCTGAAACTGAAAAAGTAGTTGAAAGTAACAATGAAAACGTTACATCAGATCAAACAACTCCAAAAAATGAAAATGAAAAAATTAATGAACCAAAAGAGGAAAACAATACAGACCCTGATGCAGTTGCCAAATCTTTAGAAATCTTAAAGAATCCCTCAGATGATGTAATTAAATGTATTGATAATGATGTTTATGGATTATACGAAGATGTTCAGAATGGCTACACGCCAGATGAGTACGAGGCAGGAGTAGTCCTTAATTGTTTGAGTAATCCAGAATATTATGGACCAATTGATGGAGAATCTGCTGGCCCTCCGCCTGGGGATGAAGAGAATAGTAACACTCCGCCTGGTGATGAAGAAAATAATAATAATCCACCTCCATCTGATGAAGGTGTTTACGAAGATTATGAAAATTTCTATACCTACTTTGGCTCCCCTGGAAATCAAGAGAAAAGAGAGTTCCTCTCTTATAAGTATTTTGGGTCAACGTCACAAGATTCTGTTGGAGAGTTAGAGGCTATATTTTTTGGACAAACTTTACCCTCTGATAGTACTAAGTTCCAAAAGGCACTTTATGAGTCTGGTTGGCTACAAAACACTTGTCCTTTTGATTATAAAAACCTAGGAGATGTTTCAGACTTAGGTTTTGTTATAGACTACAACACTCCAGGTATTACAGCTATTCCAATGAATGATCCGGGATACTTTAGTAGGGATAAAGGTTTAGAAACTTTAGCTGACCCAAGTGCAGTTTTACTAGATGATGGAACAATAGCTTTATATTTTACAGGTGATCAAAGATCTTCAAATCAAAGTGCCCGATGGACTTCAACGATGCCAATAAAAGCTATTACTGATTCAGTTAAATTTCAAATTGAAAGTAACTATAACCTCTTAACGCGAACTAATTGGAAAAATATGTTTTATAACGGTTCAACATGGACTGCGTATGGAGCTTTGGGAACGGCTGGTATTGTTTCTTGGTATAAGTGGACTTCAGCAGATGGGTTAAATTGGGGAAATGAATCAACCCTTTTAACAGCAGCGCAGATTTCTACATACAGAGAACAAAACGGATATGTTAGTGAACAAACTGCATCTGCACATGTAACTAAAATAAGTGATTCTGAATACTACGCTGTTTTTACGGGATACAGAGAAGATTTTGAGAAGCCAACCGGTACCGATGTTAATGGTGATGGTGTGGTTGCTGATGAGTACATTATTATTTATAAATCAACTAATGGAG
Source organism: Apantesis nais (assembly GCA_024757885.1). NCBI lineage: Eukaryota > Metazoa > Arthropoda > Insecta > Lepidoptera > Erebidae > Apantesis > Apantesis nais. The sequence goes on along the minus strand of JANTPX010000036.1, from coordinate 6,427 downwards.
TTAACTGGAGTTATCATGATGTATTTCATGGAGGATCAGAAGGAACAATAACTAAAACAAGTAGTGGTTACTATGTTTTGACTTCTACTACTGGATGTACTTATTTATCAACTGATGCAAAAAGTTGGGGATATGGTTTTAATGGAATGCTATATGGTTCAATTGGTGATAATGGAAGCTCAGTTGTTCTAGAAGATGGCTGGAGATTGGTTTTTGGAACATCAAGCAACGTGGGAATTCCTTTAAAAGGTGCGAAAATTACTAATTCATCAATTAAAAGTCTCTACTTAAAACCGATGAAAGACTACCTTCCTTCTGTTGATGAGATAGAAGTTCCATACGAATTTAATTATTAGGTTCTTACTTAAAACAACATAAAATCTTTTAAGAAAGTGCTTTTGCAAAAATAGAGCACTTTGGTTTCATTATTTATATATTGCCTAAGGAATACAATATAAGGAGAAACATGGAAATAGGAATCGATTCATTCGCAAAAAAAACTCAAACTAATGAGGGTGGAACGATTACTGATAACGTTACAGCAATGCAAGAGCTCATTGAGAGAATTGAACATGCTGACAAAGTTGGGTTAGATGTTTTTGGTATTGGAGAACATCACAGAGAAGAGTTTTTAGATTCTGCTGCACACAATATTCTTTCCGCAGCTGCAGCTAGAACAAAAAGAATAAGATTAACCAGTGCCGTTGCAGTTATAAGTACTATGGATCCTGTTCGTTTATTTCAAAACTATGCAACGCTAGATTTAATTTCAAATGGAAGAGCTGAGATTGTTGCTGGAAGAGGTTCTTTTACAGAATCATATCCATTGTTTGGAATGAACTTTGAAGATTACGATGATTTATATGCTGAAAAACTTGATTTACTTTTAAAAATTAGAGAAAGTGAGCAAATTACATGGTCTGGAAGATTTAGACCACCTTTAGTTAATCAAAGTATCTACCCTCGTCCAATTCAAGAGCAACTTCCAATTTGGGTTGGAGTTGGAGGCACGCCAACATCTTTTGCTAGAGCTGGTGCTCTTGGACTGCCACTTATGGTTGCTGTAATAGGTGGTGAAACACACAGATTCAAGCCGCTAATTGATCTCTACTATGAAGCAGCAGAGAGAGCAGGTCAAGATAGGTCTAAATTAAAAGTTGGGTTACATTCACTTGGGTTTGTAGCGAACACTAAGGAAGAAGCAGTTGAAAAATACTATCCAGGTTATAAAGTCTGGTTTAATCAGATTGGAAAAGAGCGAGGTTGGCCACCTGTTACTTTAGAGAGATTTGAGCAACAGATTGGTGACCTGGGTGCATATGTTATTGGTGGTCCTGAAGAAGTAGCAGAAAAGCTTATTCGGCACAGTAAAGCACTAGGAGGAATATCTCGATTCACTTTTCAAATTGATAATGCTGGATTAACACACCAAGATTTAATGGATACGTATACATTAATTGGGGAAAAGGTAAAGCCTTTAGTCTTAGAGAGACTTTAAATATTCAGGAAGTTCAATATCAGCAGAGTGTTCTAAATCTACTTCTGGTTTTATAAACTTAGTTTCAACAGGTACAACTCCTGACCAAATAGAAAGAGTTATATCACCCTCCTCCTCTTTTGGCATCCCAGTTCTTTTTTTAAGTGAAAATTCATCTATGGTAAATTCAAGCATTGCAGTTTGCAGCCATTCATTTTTTGAAGGTTTTCTAGCATCTTCAAATCTCCCTTTAAAAAACCTATCAACCATATTTTCGAATGCTATATACATCAAGTCCTCATCTTCTATGCGTTTAGTGCTTCCAAAAATGACAGCTGATTCATAATTCATTGAGGAGTTAAATAAACTTTTTGCTAAAACGAGTCCATGAACATTCGTACCTGATAACGTTACGTTGTTACAATCTTCCAATTCTTTGGTAAACCTAGATCCAACAGCGGCATGCAAGTAAATCTTATCTTTTACTACTGCATGCAACATTGGTATAGAAAATATAGTTCCATCTTGTAGAAAAGAAACTGTAAGAAAAAAAGTATTATTTAAAAATGTAAAAAGCTCATTTTTATCGTAAGACGCTCTTTCTTTTTTCCTTCTGACTTCTGACTTCTTCATTTCTAATATTGTAATAAACTTAATTTATATGGAAATAATTTCTAGGAAAACAATAGATGATTCAATATATTTAGCTACAGATTTGCTTAAATTAACAAAAAGTAAAGAATCTAGAGCTGATAAATCCAGGAAAAAAGAGTTTTCTAAATTAATTAAAGATAAAAATGCAATTAAAACAACCCAGGAGTTAAGCGATCAAGTTATTAGAGTTCAATCCTCTTCTGCTGCGATTAAAATGTTTCGAGAAATAGCATTTCATGCCAGGCCACAAGGTTTTAGTTTTATTGACTATATCGGGCTCAAATTTTTATTCCTTCTGTCATTCATTACACCACCGCTAGTTCTTTTCATGGTAAAAACTCGTGTCAAGGTCTCATCAAAAGGAATTATCTCAAGTGCAATTCCTTCTAAGTTAAAAAGGTACTTAAAGAAAAAAAGAAAGAACTCTATAGACATCAATCTCAATCTACTTGGTGAAGCAGTACTTGGAGAACAAGAAGCTGATAAAAGATTTCATGAAATTCTTTCCTTAATGGAATTAAAAGATGTTAATTATATTTCGGTAAAAATTTCAGCTATTGTTAGTCAGCTTATAGCAGCTGATTATGTTGGAAATGTTGAAAAGGTAGCTAAAAAGCTTCGAATTATTTATCGAAGAGCAAAAATGAATAATTGTTTTGTGAACTTAGACATGGAAGAGTATAAAGATGTTGAAGTCACGGCGGGTGTTTTTCAAAAGCTACTTTTAGAAGAAGAGTTTAAAAATCTTTATGCAGGTATAGTTATCCAAGCTTATCTTCCTGAATCACATTCAATTTTTAATGAATTAATGAAATGGAGCAAAGATAGAAATCAAAAATATGGTTCGAAAATAAAGATTAGGTTAGTAAAAGGTGCAAACCTTGCAATGGAAAAAACCGAAGCGGAACTTCATGGATGGAATGCAGCACCATATGAAAGCAAAATCGAGACGGATGCAAGTTATGCAAGATTGATTAACTTAGGACTTGCACCAGAAAATAAGAATCACGTAAAACTTGGAATTGCGAGCCATAATATTTTTCATATATCCTATGCACAAAAATTAGCAGAAATGCGAGATGTCAAAGACATGCTCGAAATTGAAATGTTAGAAGGTATGGCTAACGCTGAAGCATTAGCTGTAAAAGATTTGTTCGGGTCTATTTTACTTTACTCACCGATAACAACCCCAGTAGATTTTCCTGCAGCAGTTGCTTATTTAGTAAGAAGACTTGATGAGAATACTTCTGAAGAAAACTATTTAAGAGCTTCATTTGATATTGAAGTAAACAATAAAGAATTCAATCAACAAGCTAAAAAATTTATTGATTCAGTTCATATGTCACATGTTGTTACAACAGAGTCTAGAAGAAGAGCATCAAACGCTTCTATAAAAGAGAAGCAGTACAATTCTAAAATATTTTTGAACCAAGCAGATGCTGATATAACGGATAAGAAATTCATAGATGCTGTAGTTAATAAGTTATATATGTTTGGTAAAACCCTAATCCCTGTCGTAGTAGGTGGAAAAGAAGAACTTAGTTTAGAAAAAGTGACAGTTGGTGAACCAGTTGAAAACAATAAACCCTTTTACTCACATGTCGTAGCAAATAAAGCTGTCGTTGATGATGCTATTAGAATTGCAAAGTTTGAACAAAAAAATTGGTCTGGAACAGCACCGAATAAGGTTTTCGAAATTATGGGTAATGTTGCCAGAAATATGGAAAATGACAGAGCGAAATTGATTGCTGCCATGGTTAGAGATGCTGGAAAAACAATAGCTGAAGCTAATCCGGAAGTTTCAGAAGCTATCGATTTTGCAAGACTATATGGATTGACTGCACTAGAAAAAAACAACGGATCTTCCCCAAGAGGTGTGGTCGTTGTTGCCTCTCCATGGAATTTCCCATACGCAATACCTGCTGGAGGAATAATTGCAGCACTAGTTGCTGGAAATACTGTTATCTTCAAACCTGCTCCAGAAACAGTCTTAACAGGATGGGAATTAGTTAACCAGTTATGGAAATCTGGTATTCCAAAACAAGTATTACACTTTGTGCCAACCCGTGATGATGAAGTTGGTGAACATTTAATTGGACATAAAGATGTTGATAGTGTTGTCTTAACAGGTTCTTTCGACACCGCTAAGTTATTTAGCTCCTGGAATCCAAATCTACACTTAATTGCAGAAACCTCTGGTAAAAATTCAATGATTATTACCAGCAGTGCAGATATTGATCTTGCAGTTAAGGATTTAGTTCAGTCGGCATTTGGACATGCAGGTCAAAAATGTTCTGCAGCAAGTTTGGCTATAGTTGATGAAAAAACTTACGATAATCCAAGTTTCTTCAAACAACTTGTTGATGCAACAACTTCATTAACTTATGGAAACCCGGTTGACTTAAAAACTTCAATAGGCCCAATAATTACTGAACCATCTGGAAAGTTACTAAGAGCACTAACAGAACTCGAAGAAGGTGAGGAGTGGTTGGTTAAACCTAAACAAGTAGGTAATACAAATGTATGGAGTCCAGGAATAAAAATTAATGTTCAGCCAGATTCTTGGACGCATCAAACAGAATGGTTTGGACCAGTTCTTGGGATTATGAAAGCACCTGATTTAAAAACAGCTATAGTTTGGCAAAACAAAACTGAGTTTGGTTTAACAGCTGGTCTACATTCATTATCAAAAAAGGAATGCGAGTATTGGTTAAAAAATGTTGAGGCAGGAAATCTTTATATTAATAGGCCAATAACTGGCGCAATTGTAGAGAGACAACCCTTTGGAGGATGGAAAAAAAGTAAGTTCGGCCCAACAGTTAAGGCTGGAAGTTCTTTGTATCCTTTGATGTTTAAAAATTTTACAAAAGTTATAGATTACGAACTATTAAAAACCGAAATCAACTCTATTTGGGATGAGAAAAAGAATAAGCAAGTCACTCAAGAAATGAAATCCGAAATAAATTATCTGCAATATATTCCTCATAAGAAAGTAGCTGTAGTTATAGACGGGGAACTTTCAAAATCTGAAAAAGATTATTTTTCATTTATTGAAAAACTATTAAAGATAAAAGTCTTCGTTAAAGAATCTCAAGATTTCAAAGTAGAAGACCTAGATAATATTTCTAAGATTCGTTGGTTAAGTACAAACAAACCTCCATATGAGTATCAATACATGATTGATAAACTACCTATCACTCAAAATCCTCAAAGAGAGTTTTTAGTATGGGTACAAGAGCAGAGTGTATCGATTACAAATCACAGGTATGGAAATACAGGGTTTAGCCCTGTTGTTATTTAGTAGTTTAAATAAAAAGTTACTTTGATTAGCACAGGCATGTAATTATTTTTATAGAATTAGATAACAACAAAACAATAAAAACCATACGGAAGGTAGGTTAAATTATGTACGTTAGATTAGGACTAGCAACTCCAAAAGATGGAATGGCAGAAGAAGCTCTTAACTTTTTTAGAGATATTGCGATACCAGTTTATGATCAAGTAAGAGGGCTACTAGGTGCTGCAGCATGTATTAACAACCAAGGCCAATTCATGGCATGGACTACATGGGCAAACAATGACGCTAAAGAATCAGCAATGGCGGAGTTTCAACAAAACCTTGCTGGATTAGCTGATTTTATTACAGAACCACCAACAATTCTAGAAGGACCAATGGTTGCAGGACAACAGTACATTGAAGTTTCTAAAGATGGTGGAGAGGGATTTTTTGCAAGGTTTGTTTTAGGTGGCGGAACTCAAGAAGGAAAAACCTATGATGATGTTGCAGAGTTTATGACAAACACTGTTTATCCCGCATATGAAAATGTTGAGGGAATATACGCCTCTGCTGCCTGTAAAACAGCTGATGATAAAGGATTCAGTTTTAATTTTTGGACTAATCATGATGCAGCACATGCAGCTTCAGATGTAATTGCTGGAGTAGTTTCCGATGCAGTTACAAAGTTAATCAAAGAAGCTCCCCAGGAGTTAACAGGTCAATGTGAAGTTTGGAAAAACTATGTTGACTTTCCTGTAGGGAAAATATAAGAAAGGAGAACATGGATACATTTAAAGATGAAATAGGAAATTTGAAAATAGTTACTAGAGTAATCGCAGTAGGAGTTTTAGTTAACTTCTTGATTATTGCATTAATTCAAGGTCCAGATGCTGTAGGTTTTGATCCAACATACGGAACAATTACTTCGATTCTGAATTTTGTTATTGCATTTTTAACAACAGGAATACTATATGCAATATATATTGTTTTTGAGGTTAAAAAAACTTGGGATTTAGCAC
>JANTPX010000035.1:0-37071 GCA_024757885.1 Apantesis nais | reverse complement strand
GTAGATTTGTTCGAAACCGTTTACCATTTCAACAAGCGATTTGTTGACCAGATTGCGCCGGAGCAGGCTTGCTTGACGGTTTATGCTCAAAAGGCGGGCAGCGAGTATCCCGTGTGGTTTAGTGCTGACGAAAATGATTACAAAACCGCTGTATTAATGCCGGTACGCATTCGGTAAATAAGGAGTAAATAAAAATGAACATACAAACACATGCATATAATTTAAAATGTAATTCTAGCGTCAAGTTTACCAAGAAAGACGCGCCAGAAACACTGGAGCAATTGTACAATGCTACTGACGACGTTGACTTGCGAGAAAAACTGGCCTTGCTATATTCAACGATGACAACAAAGCCAGCCGTGAAAAATAATCCGTTGGCATGGGTAGCAACGGCAACGGATCCCAAATGTGACAGAAACCACATGTGTGACAAGATGGTTGTTGCTAGGGGCTACGCTATAGGTTGCGACGGGTTCAGAATTCACGGTTATAAATTGCCGGCCAGTCAAGCGGCTGATCTTGAGGGCCAATACATTGACGCAAGCGGCAACATTTTAGCGATCGAAAAAAGAAACAATTTACCAATGGAGCATATACTCAAAATGCTTGTTGACGATGAGTACCCGCTAACTGATACGTTTGATGTTTCAAAATGCACCGTTGAGGACAATCAATTTTTTGATCTGGAATTGTTCGGCCAGAAGTGCCGGTTCAACAAAAAAATGATTGAACAAGCGTTCAACGGCCGGCAAGCTGTCAAGGTGTGCACGTCCACGGGGTTTGACGGCCATAAAGCCGTTAGGTTTATGTTAAGTGAAACAGAAACGGCTATTGTTATGCCGGTACGCATTCGGTAAATAGGGAGTCAACAAAAATGATAAACGAAAAAAGCACAAAAAGTGAAGTAATGGAAGCCGTAAAACAGAATGGGTATGTGTTGTGTTATGCTAGTGAGGAATTGCGGAACGATCGGGATGTAGTGTTGGAAGCAATAAAGCAGTATGGGTATGCGTTGTATTATGCTAGTGAGGCATTGCGGGCTGATCGTGAATTTGTACTAGAAGCAGTAAAGCAGAATGGCTTGGCGTTGTATTACGCTAGTGATGTATTGAAAGCTGATCGGGATGTTGTTATGGAAGCAATAAAACAGGACGGGCGGGCATTGTATTATGCTAGTGATGTATTGCGGGCTGATCGTGAGATAGTGCGGGAAGCAATTAAACAAGATGAGTATGCGTTGATGTATGCAAGTGATGAGTTAAGAAAGGAATTAAGCAAATGATAAAGAAAAAAAGCGCTACACAAAAAGCAATAGAAAATTCAAAAGTACCCAAGGCCGCGCAAGCGGCCCTAGAGGATTTGTTTGCCGAGGCCTTTAGTCACTGCTGGGATTTTGAAACGGATATTCAGGGGACGGCCTTAACCATAAAAGACTTGTTCATTAAATTTTGCGAGCAAGAATTTGATTCGTACCAACATCGCTACGCAGTTGAGTATGGTTTGCGCATTGACGCGTCACTCACTCCGGCTGGACGGCGCAAACTGTATTTTGAACGGGAGCTTTTAAAAACTGGAAAATTTAACGGATATGACTACCTACCTTTGCAAGGCTATATGTATTTAGCCGTTGAGTTTAATGGCGTACAGACAAGCAAGGGAACGGGCAAGCCATGTGACGTGTATTTTATCGAATTGCGGCAACACAATCGGTTTATCAATTCATGGGTTGTTAAGGATTACCCGCAAGACCATGATCCGTATCATCGTTACGCAACAAAACCATGACTAACAAACGGATTACAATACGCATACCGAAAATCAAAAGCCCTGGAGCATCCAGGGCCAAAGTAGTACCCAATGCGTTAGAGATACACACAACTCGGGCAGCTTATTTATTTATTGGGCTTGATCTAGTAGCGGTACAGATACACAAGGGCCCGGCGGTGTTACCGTTCAAATGGTGTACCGGTGTACGTTCAGTAGATTTTGTGTGCGCCTTTCTGGTCCAGTATGGCCACAAGGTAGCCGAGGGTAAAGCCGCGATTGACAAGGCCATTGAGGCGGGTACGATTTTGGTGAAAAATGCAAGGCCGGGCGGCCGTTTAACGGTTGAGATCAAGGGCGACATGGCAAAAAGTAAAAACAAGGAGGTAAAATAATGAATAAACAAGAAATGATTGAGCTGTTAAAAACGGACGTACCGGCATGGAACCAATGGCGGGAGGACAACCCCTATGCGGTTATTGACTTATCGGAAACTGACTTTAGGTATGCAAACCTTAGATGTGCAAACTTTATACGTGCAGACCTTTCTAGGGCGGACTTTTATAAAGCAGACCTCCGGGGGGCAAATTTTAGGGACGCAGATTTTTGGCCCGTACACTGTTATGGGGCGGACTTTAGAGGCGCATACTTTAGAGGCGCATATCTTAGACGTGCAGACTTTTGGGGCGCAAACTTTTATTTTGCAGACCTCTTTGCGCCATTTTCACTCACGGAGACAAAATAATGAATAAACAACACATGGTAACATTTAGAACAGAAGAAGTAGTGGCACGACTATTTAAGGCGTATTGCAAAGACAAGGGCGTGACGGTCACATGGGCGTTGTCAGCATTCATGGCTATGGTAGTGTCCAAAGTTTATGAAGCCGACACAGAAATTGACACCATTCTGGCTAAAAAGATAGCGGGCTCGACTTGCTACCAGCAAGAATTTATGTTACTAATTAGAGACTTAATGGGTGATATGCTAACAAAATTGGAGCAAAACAATGAAACTAAACAACACTAAACCGGGCATTGCAAAGTACACACATTTAAAGTATCAGTATCAGCGGGAGGAGCAGCCCAAGCCAAAACCAAGGTATGGCCAGCCGACCTTTCCGTACACGTACAACAAAAACGCACGCGTCAGTTTTTTAGATCAAATACAGGTGATTCCGTATAGAAAGATCGAACCGCCATCGCCACGGGAAGTGCCGATACCTTATAAGTTATTAAGTGAGATTCAGTTGTTACGGATTTTAGTGGGGATCAGTTAATGGGCGGCGGATTTATCTCATACGGCGGACTTACACCGCCGTCACCGCCGTCACCGCCCCCAAGATCGCCGAAATTAAAACCGGAAAGCCCACGAACAGGCCTAAACAATACTTTCGCTTTTGTGCCAATAGAGGTAAATAATAGAGTTGTATACGTGCCTGAGTATTTGCGGGAGGACTTTTCTAAGGCGGTTGAGGACATTCGTATAGATTGTGGGCGGGCTACGGGAATCAAAAAAGACTTAATACTAGACCCCAACCTGTTGATTGAGCTTGTGAATCACGCAAAGTATCATTGGCATTATAAAATTAGCGGCCTTTCGTCAGCTACAGTTAGCGCATCGGAATGGATAGAGGGCCTGTTCATTAACAATAGAAACTTATCCGAACAAGAAAGTCGTTTGGTAAAGAGAATCATAAGTGAGTACAAGGCTCTGGTTGAAGATACAGTGGCGCAAAATAATTTAACCCCGATTGCACCGATGCCGATAATTGACAGAGCATCGATCCGGAGTAGTCGTCTTTGCGAGATACAGTAATCTATTATGCTTAATTCACTGCCCGCATATTCAAATCAACAAAATGCCCACTGGCTACAGGCGCAGTCAAAGTTTACCGCAGTCAACAATGCCGGACGTGTTGAGGCCAATAACAGTATGAATTTAAACGCTCAGGAAGCGCAGGAACAGCCCTATATTAAAAAGAAGAAGCCGACTAAGCCATTGTTATTTGACTACTATAAAACGCTTTACAAGCGCGACTAAGTAGTTTATAGTTAGATTACTTTATTAATATCAAATCAGGAGAACAGCCAATGACCCGATTACAGCCCAGTGAGGCATTACTAAAAATTGCAAAAGTTTTTTATGACAATGGACTTATAACCATGCCGCTTAAGGGCAAGGTACCCATGGTGAAAAACTGGACGAAGCTAGAGCTACCAGAGGCCTTTGACCCAAACCACTACACAACCAGCTCAGCGGGCTGGGTGATTCGTGAGCCTTATATGGTTATCGATGTGGACGTACGCTCAGAGATTAATGGAATGGTTGGCCTGCAACGGTTATCTGACGACCTTAGGTTTGATTTTTTAAACAACGCGGGCGTTATGGTGCACACACCGACTGGGGGCTTGCATTTGTACTACAAGATTTTCCAAAGCGGCGTAAGCTACAAGAAAAACTTGGCCGCTTACGAAGGGTTGGACTTTTTGAGAGGCAGCCACCAAGTATTGATACCGCATAGCGAGACCGAGGCAGGTACGTACCAACTGGATGGCGGAGAGAACAAATTCTCAAACATTGTAGAGATACCGGAAGGGTTGCACCTGTTATTGACGCAAAAAGATTCGGAAGTTTGTGGGGGCACTGGTTATTTTACGGACAGTAAAACGGATAAGCTGCTGTTGACCGGCTACATTAAACAGTTTGGTGTTATTGGTGAAGGCGAGCGCAACAATGCGTTGTATAAAATGGCGTGTCGGGGCTACGATTTAGGGTTGTCGCCCGAAGTGGTATTGAGTATTGTATCGGATGCGGATTGTTTTTCGCCTCCGTTGTGTACTAAAGAGCTGGCTACCACGCTTGTAAGCGCATTGAGCGCAAGACAAAACGAGATCGGTTCGCATTCTGTTGAGGAAGCACTGAAAGCCTTAGGCCCCATAGATTCTGGCTGTTCTCCGGGCCAAGGGCTTAATGACGTGCTTCCCCAAGAGAAAGCGGCCGCTCAGTTTGCTGAGGTATGCCCGTGGCACGACAAGCTACATAAAACCAAACACGGCACGGTGAGTTCTCAGAATTTTTGTGTCCGAAACTGCGCTATATTCTTAAAGAACATGAAAGAGTTTAAGGGCAAGTTGGGCTACAATGAGTGGAGCCGTGAGACGGTGTGGCTAGAGCCATGTAGTTGGCACGCATTTGATAAGGCGGACTGTATGCCCAATGGTATTGCGGTGACGGATGACGATCTACTGTCTATCAAAACGTTGTTTAACGATATGGAATTTGACCCGTTGGTTAACCAGATTTACCAAGCCGCCCGGACTGTTGGGTTTGAAAAAAGTTTTCACCCAGTCAAGAAGTGGTTTAGTGAGTTGCCAGCGTGGGACGGTGTGGAGCGGGTACGCGGGCTGTTCCCAAAATACTGCAACGCTGATGATACTGCGTTTAATCGGGAGGTTGGCGAGGTTCTTATGGCCGCAATTGTTAAACGGATTTATGAGCCGGGCTGCAAGTATGATCACATGGTTGTGTTGGTTGGGCCGGAGGAGCAAGGCAAGTCAACAGCAATTAAGGCATTGTCGGTGTTTAACAGTTGGTTCACGGATTCGTTGGGCGATATTAACAAGACTGGTGATGCTATTCAGCAGATCAAAGGTAAGCTGATCGTGGAGGATTCAGAGCTTAATGCGTTCATGAGCCGATCGAATACGGTGGCGAGTGTTAAGGCGTTTATATCTCGGGAGGTTGACCGAGCGCGATTGGCGTATGCGAAGTTGACCGAGGATGTTCCGCGCCAGTGTGTGTTTATGGGCACAACAAACGAGAACCAATTTTTGAATAGCGTCACAGGTAACCGCCGGATATGGCCAGTGGAGGTGTACGATATTGACGTGCCAACGCTTACCGAGGATTTACCACAGTTGTATGCTGAGGCCTTGGTTGTTTACAAAAAGCGGTACGCTGGGTTAAAGAATGGGTTGGTGTTGCAATCGGCAGAAGCTATTGAGCAGGCCAAGAAGGCTCAGACTAGCCGCATTGAAGTGGACGAGCTTGAAAGAGTTATCCAAGAGTGGTTAAATAAAGGCGTGAGAGACGGGTTTCAGTTAAGTGATGTATGGGATGGTTTAGGTCGAGACATCATACACCTAAGCATTAAGGAACAAAAGCGTCTCGAGCGTGCGTTGTTAAAGTTGCAGTATAAACGCAGCGATAATGGGTTTGTGAAGATTGGAGGTAAGAAATGATTGATGAAAACAGTACAAAAGAAGAGGTTTTAGAAGCGGTAAAGCAAGATGGCTGGGCGTTGCAGTATGCGAGTGCGGAATTGAAGGGTGATCGTGAGGTGGTGATGGCAGCGGTGAAGCAGGGTGGGTATGCGTTGCAGTATGCGAGTGCGGAATTTAAGGGTGATCGTGAGGTGGTGATGGAAGCGGTGAGGGGGTATGGGCATGCGTTGTGGCATGCGAGTGCGGAATTGCAGGCTGATCGTGAGGTGGTGATGGCAGCGGTGGAGCAGGATGGCTGGGCGTTGGAGTATGCATCTGAGGAATTGCGTAATGATCGTGAAGTGGTAATGGCAGCGGTAGGGGAAAGTGGGCAGGCGTTGCGGTATGCGAGTGAGGAATTACAGGCTGATCGTGACGTGGCACTGGCAGCGGTGAATAAGAGTGGCTGGGCGTTGGAGTATGCGAGTGAGGAATTGAAGCGCGATCGTGAGGTGGTGATGGGTGCGGTGAATCAATACCTTTATGCTTTGGCATACGCCAGTGAGGAATTGAGATATGATAGGGAAATTATTGATTATGGGTTAGGAGTAAAAAATGATTGATAAAAACAGTACAAAGGAAGAAGATCAAGGCGATCGGGAGGTAATCATGGCGGAGATTAAGCAGGATTTGAAGTCGTTGCTATCAATGTTGGGGTCTTCGATAGAGCGTATGGAACAGGAGGTAAAAAATGACTGATCTAATAAGTTTTTATCAAACCCTTGTATATAGTGTAGTGTATTGGGTCTCGTTAATAGTTGCTGGCTTCTTTATTTGTACAGGTCCGAACCTAGACGAAAACGATCGGACTTTAGGCGGAGTATGCTACAACGTTTTAATACGAACCATACTGGCGGCGGTTGCGTTAGTCGTGTGGTACTACGTATTCACGTTTATATTCTTTTTATTCTTTGAAACTTTGGGAGCGTTGTAAGATGAGTGAAGATATACGATCTCATAACGTCGGAGCCTCGGACTATTCAAAATATAAAATACAGCCATGGGACATTTGGCTTGAGTACAAATTGAACCCATGGGACGCTGATATTGTTAAACGTGTATTACGCAACAAACCGGGTGAGCGACGACTGGATTATGAAAAAATCATCCATGTGTGTCAGGAACGTATCCGGCAAATAGATAACACGAGAATACAAGTAGCGGAGTAGAAAGAAAATGATTAAGCCAACTTTAACTTATGACTCATTAACGCAAGAGTATTTTTATGCTTGCAGTCGGGAAGAAAAAGACATACCGAAACAATGCCGGATGAAGTGGTCGGCTGGAAACACAGCTTGGAAAACTAAAGACTGGGCATTAGCCATGAGAGCCGCAGAGCTTTCAGGTATAGGGACTGCCATGTTTAAAGATAAACTAATTAAGCCACCAGCTCGGCTCACCCTCCCGGATTTTCTGTACGACTACCAGAAGGAAGGCATCCAAACGATCGTGGCCAATAAGAACCTATTGCTGGCCGACGAGCAGGGGCTAGGAAAAACAGTACAAACCATTGAGGCCTTGCGGTACATAGACGCTCGACGCATTTTAGTATTGTGTCCGGCATCACTAAAGTATATGTGGCAGGAACAATTTGACCAATGGTCGGATAACCTACTCACCCAAGTGGTTGCGAATGGCAAGACACAAATTCTATTTACTAACAACGTCGTCATTGCTAACTACGACTTGGTGTCTAAACGGTATATCTACGAGCAGCTACGCGCATGGGCACCCGATATGGTGATCTATGATGAGGCGCATTATCTCAAGAACCCCACGTCCAAGCGGGCCAAGGCTTCGTTTCTACTGGGGGCTAACGCCGACCGGCGGCTGATGCTTACTGGTACCCCGATGCTTAACCGGCCTATCGAGTTGTATAGCATACTTCGGTTTTTAAAACGAGAAGCCGTTGAGCCATACGACAATTATAAAAAGTACGGGTATAAGTTTTGTAACGGTAAAGAGGGCCCATTTGGTTTTGATGTTAAGGGAGCCAGTTGTACCGACGAGTTAAACTACCGACTCAAACGCACCGTGATGCTCCGGCGGTTAAAGGCCGATGTGCTTACCGATCTACCGAGCAAGACGATGCAGATTATTCCCATGGAGCAAACCAAAGATACTAAAAAGATAATCAAGCAGGAAGGATTGTTCGACGTGAATAAGATTTTAGAGAAGCCGGACGCCAACCTTATCGGCGAGATGGCTACTATCCGTCGAGAGCTTGGAGAAGCTAAGTTGCCACAGAGCATCAGCTACATTAAAGACGTGATGGCGAGTGGCGTTGAAAAGGTTGTGGTGTTTGCGTACCACAAGGCAGTATGTGAAGGGTTGTACGAAGCGTTTAAAGACGACGGAGCAGTGCTAGTCTATGGCGGTACTACTTCAACAGATCGCCAACGCTACGTCGATCGGTTTCAAAAAGACGCAGACACCAAAGTCTTTATCGGCCAGATACAAGCTGCTGGCACTGGACTCACCTTAACTGCGGCCAGTCATGTAGTGTTTGTGGAAAATAGCTGGGTGCCCGGAGAGATGGACCAAGCCGTCGATCGCTGCCACCGCATTGGCCAGAATAATAAAGTGACTGCCCAAGTATTGGTTGTTAAGGATAGTGTTGACCATGTTATAATGAGATCAATGTTTTTTAAAAAGAGAAAGATTAAGGAGGTTTTAAAATAATGGAAGTAATTGATCACAGAAAAGAGAAACTTAGTAAGATTGTTGGGCTAGAGAAGAACCTAGAGATGACGGCTCAATACGCGCCTCGACTCGTTAAACGCTTGGGGGTGGGTAGTAAACACGCGTTCCCAAGCTGTTATAGTTTCGATGCAACGTATGGGTATTTTGTAGCCAAGGACGGAAGCAAGCTCCCGGGCGCACGGGTGCATATACACCACAACCTATTGGACTTATCGGTCGTCGAAAACTGGGGGCTGTCCTACGTTGACGAAATACTAGACCCAAAGAACCGAGCATTAGATGATCTGGTTAAGCGCATGGCAAACTCGTTTAGAGCCGGAGCGACCCGTGTTAGTTGATAAAGCGAGAAATTTTGCTATTAAGTATCACGAAGGGCAGAAGTATAAGGGCTTACCCTACATAGAACACTTGCGCCAAGTGGCCACGTTTTTAATACTAGAGCTTGACATTACCAATGAAAACGCTATTGCGGCTGCGTACCTTCATGACATATTAGAGGACACTCTATGTACTGTGGAACTGCTTGATCGAGAGTTTAACCTGGGGGTCGCTATTATAGTTAGCGCGTTAACTCGCTACTCGGCCCAAACCAGCGAAGACTATATTACTAGGATTCACTATGCCGGTCGTTACGCCATGGCGGTAAAAACAGCAGACCGAGTGTGCAATTTAAAAAACTTAATACTAGATGCTGAGCAAGGTAAGCTAAAACTAAAACTACTAGAGCGATACGAACGCGAGCTCGAATTCATACAAACGTATTTTCCTGCCGAATTCGTAGGGCATATCAAGCAGGCACATGGTCATTTGAGGAGCGTGATATGAGCGCGCATTCACTATTCGGCGCATCAGCCGCACACATTTGGACTAACTGTACGGCGCAGCCATGCTTGGCGTCCCAAGCTAAAACGTTTGAGGAGTCAAGTGATTATGCTACCGAAGGCACCACTGCGCACGATATAGCCGCTGATATTTTAAGAGGCGAGTTCTTACAAAGTGGGAAGGGGGCGTATCGCAACGGATCGATCGGCACTTTGCCCAACGAGATGGTCGACGCTATTATCACGTACGTCAAGTACGTTCGGCGACACGTTAAGAAAACCAGTAAGCTATATGTCGAGCAACGCATCCGATTAGACTCTATTGACGGTGGCCGCTTTTTTGGCACGGCAGATGCTATTGTTTCGTCCAAGACAACACTAACGGTTATCGATTTTAAATACGGCCAAGGCATTAGCGTGCAACCAGAGAACAACCCCCAATTACTTTACTATTTGTTGGGCGCAATAGAGCTTGAAGGGCTGGACATCATGTGCGGTAAAAAGTTTTACATATCTATCGTTCAGCCACGGATGGAGAAAGACCCAATCCGTAAAGTTGAAGTGCCGGCTCGATCGTTGATTGCGTTCCAAGCGTTTCTCGAAGGGAGGTATGAGAAAGTAAAGGAAGACCCAGAATACAACCAAGGCCCATGGTGCCAGTTTTGTAAAGTTAAAGGCGTGTGTCCAGAGCTTAAACGCATCAGCAACGTCACGACTAAAACTGATATTGAAGGTGACGTTACGTCGTTGCCGGAGGTCGAGCAGTTGAGCATGGACACGATCAGCAAGGTACTAGAAAATGCCAGTGCTATAAAGAAGTGGTTGACAGCGGTTGAGACCTATGGTTATAATCTAGCTTTAGAAGGTTGTGAGATTCCGAGACATAAATTAGTATTAGGTGGCCGAGCCACCCGAAAATGGATTAATGAGAGTAAAGTTGCAGAAGAATTACAGAGCAAATATGGCCTCGACATATTCGATATTAAACTCAAGTCTCCGGCCCAGATGGAAAAGTTAGTCGATGACAAGGAGGTTGTGCAACAATATGTAATGGTGCCAGAAAAGAAACCAGTGTTGGTTTCGGACACCGATAAAAGAGAGCCTTACAATTTAGGCAACGAGTTAACAAGCGTAGTAGATTAAGGAGATTTAAATGGCAAAACAAAGTTATAGAAATAATGTTATCACCCCAGAGGCTAGACTTTCGTACCCCTATGTGGTCGATCAGTTAGTCACTCAAATTGATGGGCGTGTTGTTGAGAAATGGTGTGTAGACTTGTTGTTTTCTAAAGACACCGACTTGTCCGCATTAGACAACATCGTTAAAGAGCTAATAAAAGAACAGTGGCCGGATGCTACACCGCAGCTAGTTAAGAAAATCCGAACCCCCTTTAAAGATGGGAACGACAAATTGGATAAAGAGGGTAATGTTAAACCCGGGTACCATGACACTATTTTTATCACCATTGATACTAAACGATCAGCTCCCGTTTTAAGAGCCGCTAATGGCGAGCCCATGACTGCCGACCAAGGCCGTGAGGAAATTTACGGTGGTTGTTACGGTCGCGCGTTAGTTAACGGCGGGACTTATGACCACATGGGCAACAAGGGCGTTAAGTTTTATCTATCCGCTTTGCAAAAAACTCGTGACGGAGAACCGTTGGGCGAGGGCAGCACAACGTCCGAGCAAGTCGATAGACTTATGGACGCGTTTGGCAAGCAAGAGACCACAACAGATAACTCTGATTTATTGAGCTAGTCTCATGCTATACATCGACTTCGAAACAAGGTCGTATTGCGACCTAACAGCCAGTGGTTCGTGGCGATACGCACAAGACCCAACTACCGAGATCTTGTGCATGGCCTACGCTTTCTCAGATACTGAGCCTAAACTAGTAATAGGCTCAGAGCTGCCAGATATAGTAGCCTTGCACATTGATATGGGTGGGATCGTTGAGGCGCACAATGCCATGTTTGAGCGAGCACTATGGGAATCCATATGCGTAAAAAAATATGGGTGGCCAGAGATAAAGCCAGAGCAATGGCGATGCTCCGCAGCATTGTGTGCCCGATGGGGCGTTCCTCGAGATTTGAAGACTGCTCCAATTGCCTTGGATCTACAAGAACATAAAGACACCGAAGGCCGGGCAATCATGCTTCAACTGAGTAAGCCCCGAAAGACTAAAGACGGGCTTGCTTATCTCGAGGACGATACTAAACTCCAGAAACTGTACGACTACTGTCTTCAAGACGTTCGTACTGAACGAGCAATCAGCCATCAGTTCACCCAAGACTTTGGTTTTGAAAAGAAAGTGTGGGCACTAGACCAGCGGATCAATTACCGTGGCGTACCCGTTGATCGGCAAGGCGTTGAGAACGCACTAGAGCTACTTGCCCTATACGCCGAACAGCTTGATAAAGAAGCCAAAGAAATAACCGGCGGTATCGCAGTAAGCCAACGAGATAAATTAATCGAGTGGGCCAACGCGCGCAGTGTCGGTTTGAAATCGTTGACTAAAGAAGCGGTAGCCGATTGCCTCGACTGGGTAAAAGATAAAGAAGTGAAACGCGTATTAGAGATTCGTTCACAATATAAAACGTCCACCGCCAAGTATCAACGGTTACTATCCAGTATGTCAGAAGGCGACCGGATTCGAGATGCGTTTGTTTACTATGGCGCACTAACCGGACGATGGGCTGGCCGCTTGGTTCAGTTCCAAAATTTACCCAAAGGTTCCGTCGCATCCGATCAGATCGACGACGTGGTGGATTCTGTGGTTAAAAAGGATATTGCCAAAATAAACGCACACGAGGTTGCCCCTATGTTGCAATTGTCTAGTTGCATTAGGGGTATGATAGCCTCGCCCAAAGGGAAATCCCTATATGTGGCGGATTTCGCCGCTATTGAAGCCCGGGTCGTTTCGTGGCTTGCGAATTGTAATTTAGCACTAGAACAATTTAAAAAAGGAGATGATTTGTATGTTACCATGGCCGCCAAAATATATAACGTTACTGAAACCGAGGTTACCAAAGCCCAGAGGCAATTGGGTAAGGCTGCTATTCTCGGTGCTGGTTATGGCATGGGCCATAAAACCTTTCATCGGACTTGCGCGTCGTGGGGAATGGAAGTCTCGGAGGAGTTAGCCCAGTCCGCCATTGCCACGTATCGTTCTGTGTATAGCGAGATCCGGGATTTGTGGAGACACACTGAGCTGGCGGCTACCAACGCCATCCGGTATGGTAAGCCTGTGACTGTGGGGAAGGTCACATGGTTTATGCACGACGGCAATCTACACTGTAAGTTACCGAGCGGTCGCAGCTTGACGTATCGTAAGGCTCGACTCAAAGCCAAGGAAACCCCATGGGGCGGCGAGAGCTATGAGATACTATACTATGGCTCCCGAGAGAAGGGGGCTAAGTGGGTTGAGATAGACACGTACGGTGGGAAGCTGGTGGAGAACATCACGCAAGCCATTGCCCGGGACTTATTGGCCGAAGCTATGTTTAGGCTAGAAGATGCTGGGTATGATATAGTCATGCACGTACACGACGAGGTAGTCTGTGAGGTTCCCGACAAAGAAAACCGAGCGTTGTCAGAGTATGAGGCTATCATGGCTCAGGTGCCTACATGGGCAGAGGGTATGCCCATTGACGTTGAAGGTTGGGTCGGTAAGCGGTTTAAAAAATAGTCCAACTGTGGTACACTATTAGTACGCATTTGATAGCTATGCTGTCTATGCCTTGATAAAATATCCTATCGAATGTGTACCACAGGCCCAATACCAATTAACAAAAAAATAATTACTTAAGCATTTGATTGGGCCTTACAATTTACTATGACAAACAAACAATCTATTATCGCACTTGATCTAGGAACCACTTGCGGGTGGGCCATTAAACACAATAACCGCACACATTCCGGTGTGTTCAAACTGGCCCCCAGTCGGTTCGACTCTTACGACCAACGGTTTATTACGTTTCGCAAAAGCCTACAAGAGCTAATAGCCAAACGATTTAAGGACGCAGATCTCAGTACGGTACAGGTGTTCTATGAAGAAGTAAGGCAGTCCCAAGCTCCCGACGCAGCCCACATGTATGGCGGCTACAAAACTGTGTTAACGTGTTTTTGTTTAGAGCATGGCATATCGTATAAAGGCGTGGGAGTAAAGACGATCAAGAAGTTTATTACAGGCACCGGCTCGGCGGGCAAAGATAAAGTTATAAATAGTGTGCGTAAACTAGGTCACTACCCAGAAGACGACAACGAAGCCGATGCCATAGCCATCCTCTACTATGGCCTCGATTATTTATCGTAGCGTTTAACTAGCCCAGTCTCAAGCATGATTTCGCTAAGACTAATGTTGTCGATATAGACGTCAGCCACTATTCTAAAATACTTGCCTCGCTTAACGTTTCTTAATTCGATGCGTTGCGCGTTCTCTAATAGATCTCTTAATTGGTCTCGAGCCGCAATAGCATCCGCCTTATTTGTAGCCCCCCGAAGCTCCATAGCATCGTACCCCGCGGGACGAATAGAGATATTTTTACAAAATAAAACGATGTCGCAGTTTAGGTTGGCCTTAAAGGTATCGCCGTCGTACACACTGGTCACCTTAACGACTTGCAAAGGTGCTGGTTCTGACAGAGCGAACGGACTAAAACCAAATATCGCAACGACCATAGCAAAGATTAAATAAGCCAAGTCTGTTTTCACTATACAACCTCCAATTTAAAACCAGTCGGATAGGTTGCCAGTAGCCTATTAAGCGTATTGTTGGAATACGACACCGCCAATTGGCGGGGGTGCCCCATAAACTCCCATTCTTGGCCAACGAGTATACAGCCTTCTGTATCGGTTATGTAATTACCCGCGTGAATAAGTATACCGGTTCGCCCCGGTACACTTAACACAACAAAGGCCGATGGATACTTGACGCTTGTGTAGTCAGTCACAACGTAGTTGCCGCACGGTATACACGAGATGTTTGGCTGGTTCCGGTCCCATGGTAGCTCTAAAGTTCTACACACCTGCTCTCCATCCGAAGTGAGTATCGTTCCGAGTATACCCCGATTACTTTCTATCTCTCGCTTAAGAGTTAGCAAATGGGTCATTTTGCGCTTTGTCGAAGTTACAAGCAATCAAGTTTACTAAAGCCATTAGCCCCTGTAGCTTTTTATCTTTAACGGCTGATGACACTGTGGAAGCAATGGCTGCTCCGCCAGTAATGGCCAACGCTAAGCCTTGCGGATCGTCTAGGTACTTAACACTAATGCCCACTGCACTTGCGCCCGAAGCTGCCAGTAAAACCTTATATGCTGTTTTTAAAAATTTAATCATAAGCATCTCCTTATTTATAATATAATGCGCTTATAAGCGCGCCAATAACGCTCAGTAAGCCAGTGATAAAAGTTGCGTTAAGCCGCAACATAATCGTTTTAACATTCTTTCTATGTTCGTCCAGTAACTGAGTCATGTGTGCCAGTTCTCGACTTATCTCCGCAACGCGGACTTCCAGTTTATGGGCCCGTTCCGATACATCATCCAGTTTTCGTTTGTCGTAGGCGTCCACACACAAGTATTATCCCACTTTCTCAATAGTTGTGTCCATAGACGAGTGCATGTGTTTTTTGCTAATTTAATGAATCGAATAGAGTTTGCATTTCTGCCCTTTCACTTTCGGAGGCTACTTGTTCGTAATGGGGGTTAGCCATAAGAAACGCAAGAGTCTTTTTTAAATTTTCTTTTAAAGTACTTAACTCAGCCTTGTGTTTAATTTCGACATTATCAAATGCATCGCGCGCGTTTAACATATTGTTATAAGCGTTTAATAATTCTTGGTTGTCTTTTATGTTTTTAATTGTCATTAGTTGTTTTCTCCTTAATGCTGTTCACCTTATATTCTACACCGTATTTGGTAAATTCGTCTACTGCTAATTTATCTTTCCGATCGCCAAAGATCAAAACATTATAGGTGCCGGACTGCTCGCATACTAGTTTTGCCCGTTTGCCCCCCTCGATTACTTCACCCCAAGCTCGCCCAAAATGTTTAAATGGGTTTACCCATACTAAACTATCTTTATTCAAATGCTCAAAATAATCGGGCAAGTCTATGTAATTATCGCCCTCATTGCAATCAATTTGATACTTGTAGATATTACCCCCTGCACTTGGCGTTTCTACAAAGTAATGGCGCAACCGGTGGGTGTCTTTCTTGGCCGGGTCGGGGTGTTCTATATCAAAAGAGCCTGACCCCTTAGCAACTGCGCCGGTAACATTCAAACCACCATAAATGTAGGTATTCTTTGTACTGCCCGAATGAATATTAAATCGCATAATTAAATCGTCACTACCCCACCCATGCGGTACGTGAATGTCCATTGCACCGTTTACAGTTGCATAGTCTCCCCCACTGCTTCCATACGCATACCCATAATACCGCATCCAATTATGAGTTCCAGTTCTAAACCCAGAATTTCTACGAACTTTTATGTGTTCGTCCAACACTATATGCCCTAATTCCGAAGTTTCCGCAGGGTCAAGGTATCTTGAAGTATTATTAGAATCAATGTAGCGTGGGCTGTAAAAATAACCGTCATTCAGATCAAACCAAGTCCATGCCCCACCGATTAGATCCCACCCACCTGAAAAATCATCGGACTGGTTGTTTATGTGCGGTAAAAAAAAGGCTTTACTGCCATTTACATGTATTGTAAATTCACGGTCGCTGTCGGTATCGTTAAAATGAATTGACGGGGAATTGCCTCGAATGTTAATCCCCTCATCACACTCAAAGTATCCCTCAATAGTAAGATCCCCACTTTGGTTTAGCCGTGCCAGTGTGGAATTGTCGTTTCGGAAAAATATCTCGCCATCCCCAATAGCATTGATTATTGTGTGTGAATTTAGTTTGAATAATATCCTATACTGAGAATCCCCACTAATCCACACGCCCCCAAAGGTGCTATACGAAGGGTGTTGTCCCATCATAACATCAAGGCTAGACGATGACCCTACTCTAAGGTTCCCAAACACATGTAAACGCTCTGCTGGTTGAAATGTCCCTACGCCAAAATACCCCGAATCGGCAACCGTAACACCCTGAGTTCCCGAATCTTCTAAGATTGATATTCCTGCGTTGCTTCTTGCACGAATGCCCTCAGTACCTATAGACTGCCCTGAATTTTGAGTAAACGAATCTCTTGGGTCCACGCCCCCAGAATTAGCGTCTACATAGTTTTTTACCGCCTTCGCGGACGGCAAAGTATCGTCATCTCCGCTTACGTTTGACAAGTCTGTATCTAACACACCCGCCTTTAGATTATCAATTTCTAAGTTGCTGACCATTGTATTGTCGGCATCTATGGCGGGTAGGCGAGCTTCCGGTATCGTACCGCCGGTGAGGTTACTAGCGTCTTGGCGTTTAGTATCCAATTCGTCAATGGCTGCTTTGACGGTTCCCGCTGATAGCGACGAGTCGGCGTTATTGTAGATCACCTTATTGGCTTCAATACCGTCCGCAAACACCCATGCTGCCCCATCCCACCGATAAAGACCTTTGATTTTTCGGTTAATGCCAATCACGCCTGTGGTCGTCTTCACGACAAATAGATCCCCTAATTCGCCGGTGGTCGGTAACTCCGCAAACGTGTCAACCTGTCCTTTTATTGGTGAGTCCGAGCCAACAAATAAATCTTCTAACACTAGACTACCTCTGAAACTCGAACGCTAAATGTAATACTTGTTGACGCATTAGTGACTATGTTAATCCCTAACGCTACCATTGGAGCTGATGTCGCTTTGATCCACACATTGCCAGTAACGCCAGCTAACACGTTGGTCGCAATCGTGTCTCGAATTAATGGGTTCGTTGAAACTAATACCGCTTCCAAGTTAATGTTATCGGACGAAGACCCGCCCTCAATACGCACGGTCGCGCGCGCGTTACCTTGCAAGTAAATCAGCGGTTGCTGCCCCGTCTCGGTGGTGTAAGTCTGTATGATGTCCCGAGAATAATGCGCCATTAATCGGTCCAGTGTTTGTCATCTGCGCAATCAAACGTCTCTAATTGCTTCACTGTATATTTTGCAATTTTTAACTCTAGCGCGTTTGACTTCATCCGTATGTTTTCAATAAACGTCACCATGGCTCGATAAGCGTCTTGCTCAAACGATTGAGAATAAATTAAGTTAAGCTGCTTTGTAATCGGGTAACTTGCAGTGATCCGGCGATACGCTTCTTGTTTGATACATTGAACGTGTTGTTGCCGAAGCTCGATTATAAAAAACTGCTTTTCTAAAATTGTTGAAAACTCAATAATCGGATTAAGAGCATATAACTCTTTTTTTAATTCATCTGTTAAATCTAAAAGCTCAACAGCATTATCCCCAGAAATGTCTTGATTGGTAGAGACAACATATTGGTTTTGAACGTAAAAATAAGTTTTCTCACCACTTGTCTTTGGTTCAATAATGTTTTGTAAATTAAGGATTTTATAAACGTACATAATAGTGATCTCCTAACTAAAGTACAAAGGTTGCATGGTATCAAAAACTGGGGCATACCCTTCTCGATAATGGGGGAACTGAAATGATCCCCCATATCCACATTGATAATACACACCTTCTTCCGTCAACACACCTAAAGCGGTTTCAGCTCCTCGCCCAACAGAACATAGCTTTACGGGCTTGTGTTTCATAAACCCAAGAACTGGTTGTAAACTAGTATTGATATTGACATCTGTGCCAATACCATAATTTCCATAATCATTATAGCCACACGCTTGAATATAGCCGTCATCGTATAATATAACTGTTGATGTGTATGTTAGGGTTCCTAATGTTTTTAACTGCGTTATAGCACGCCCAGATCGCAAACTATTTGGGATTGTTTGGTGCGTGTTTCTCTGAGTAGTCGTCCCATCACCTAATTGGCCGTAGCCATTGTACCCACTAGCAACGATGCTCTGATCGTCTTTGATGACGTAAGATACACCATAGGCACTGTGTGCCATCAATATATCTTGATTATCGGTTCCCAAACCACTGATGTGCTGCGGGGTGTTGTATTGAGTTGTATTTCCGGTTCCTAACGGCCCCTCAGCATTATGCCCCCAAGTATAGACTGCACCTGTGGATAATAAACACATCGATGAGCCGTAATTGACATAGGTAGTACTATAGCCATGCGCCCCCGAAAATTTAGAAACCGTCACTCCCCCAAACGCATTGACTAATTGAGGTGTTGATTGATCTGTTGTACTTCCAATTCCTAATTGACCTCGGGCGTTATACCCCCACATGTACAAATCGCCGGATGTGTCAATTCCGGCTGAAAAACCCCCATACTCTCCCATGGCGTAAATCTTTGACCAGTCACTTTTTGACAATAACTGAGGAGTTGATTGATTGGTGGTGTTGCCTATTCCTAACTGGCCAAAACCATTATACCCACAAGCGTACAAACTGCCGTCATCGGCTAAAAATAAGGTGTGTCGGCTGCCATATTGGCTATGGGTTTTACCTAACTGAACATCGACTATATTCACCCCATTTAAAGCCGTCACTTTTGTTGGCACTAAAACAACAGCTGTATTACCTACGCCTAACTGTCCGGTGACGTTATGCCCCCATACCCATACCTCGCCATTATCCATAAGCACAATATTGTCTTGACCCTGCCTTTCCCACTTAATAGGCTTACCAGTTGTCCCAATCGGAAACGCTGGTGTGAGAAAATTAGTTGACCTATCTGCTGGACTAGCCCCATTCCCAAGCGCACCATTCCCCGCATCCCCCCAGCATCGCAAAGTACCATCGTCTAAAATAACCCCACCAGATCGATAACCCCCATCACTAGCTGCCCCATCTGTATTTGGTAAGTCAACAACTCGCCGTTGTGGGTTTTGCTCCCACTGGACAGTAGAACTCTCCCCCACGCCTAACATATCGTATTGATTACCAACCTGCAATCGAGTAACAGACGTACCATTGTTGTATAACAAATCGCCCTTAGCTGAGAGCAAAGTGGCGGACAGCGCACCCAAAGTAGCTCGAGCAGTAGCAGCATCCGGATCGTCTAAAAGCGTTTGAGCGAACGCGCTAATGCCCAATGTTGTCAACGCAGTAGCAGCATCGGGATCGTCAATAAGCGCTTGCCCAAATTCCGATACTGCGTAATCGCCTACCGAAGCTCCGGGCCCCGCTTCGGGAACCCCCGTAGTGTTATTAAAGAACATGTACTTGCCCTTTCGCTCGTCAAGCGGTGGGAGCTCAATGGGCGAAGCCCCAGTGTCTGACGGCGACTGGCGAATTGTCCGCTCGCCATCTCTTTGAACTTGCTGTATAAGCGCAATAATTTTATTTAATGCCAAATTTAAAGCGTCCGCGGTTAATGCCCCCGACGGCGTGAATCCAGTTGTTCGCTCAGCCGGTATATCTCGAAAAAGCGTGACGTTGTCGTTTAACGCTAAGCCGGTGTTAAAAACAACTTTACCGCCAGATAAACCATCCGCCAGATCATCCGCAGTGATACTTGACCCGTCGGAGTTTTTAACTGTATAATCGGTAGTCTCCGTTTTAAGTACATCATTAAGATACACTTGTATGTCGGACGTTTCATAAATTACATACGTAAATATAAAGTCGGTCTGGCCTGCTGTAGCTACATACTGATGAATTGGATTTATATCGTTTACTGGTACATTTGCCATGGTCTATCTCCTATAGTATAATATCATTTCTCATTCGGTGCAAACCGAGTTACGGGGGCAGTTTTTCCCTCAACAAAGTATTCTTTTTTATCCGACACTGCCCGAGCCGTAATCTCTGGGTATTCAAGTAATAACCGCTCCTGTGCCAGTTTCAAATCTGTCTGATACAGTTTTCGCAAGGCTCCGCCGCGGGTCGCCGTTGGGGGGCCAATCTTTTCCATTTCTTTAGCCGGTATAGCTGGCAACGACTGGTATAGATTTGACTCCGTAAATTTTAACAGTTTGTCATACGTCCCCAACTCGCCCATCAACTCTAGTAATCGGTTGTATTCATCGGCATTTAAACGCGCTTGTCCTACCGGGGTGGGTAACCGACGACTTGGCTTACGAATGATCGTACCGTTGTTTAACTCCTCAATGGCCAGTTTGTCGTTTGCGCCATATTGCGTCAACGATAACGGAAGTATATTGCCAACCGCTGTTGAACGCCTTGGAATCGGCCGGCCAAATTTATCAAGTTTGTCCTCGCCTAAATTTAATCGAGCCAGTATACTTTCCCACAACGTATCGGTTTGTTTTTTATTGTCTTCGAAAAACCGAGACGTCCAAGCTACCGCCCCCGGGACAGTCAAACCGGTGACTAAACTTTGACCGGTTCGCTTCAACCCATACTCGTCTTGTTCAGTTACAATATTAAACAAGTCTCCAAATTGCCCCGTGAAGTTTGAACTCGCCATCTGATCGGCAATCCCAAGTATACCCGCAGCTATATAGTTAGTCATATCTTCGGCAACACTGTCTTCAATAGTATCGCCGTCCATGTAGTGAAACAACTCCACCACATTGGCCGCTCGGATAAATGGCGCGCTCAATGGGCTAAAATCGTTTAATCCAATAACGGTATTGCCAATGCGCATCGAGTTTTCAAACATACCAGCATTGTCTAAAGTAGCCCGTTGGCCCGGATCTTTTATGACCGACCCGCGAGTTAAGCCATCATACGCCACCTTAAAAGCCAATACTTGCGCGCCCGTAGCTATAGACATTCGGCCAATGGCTAAATCCCGCTCACGGCCGGCTCCGCTGCGTAATGCTTTTTGAGTTAGTGAAGTGCCTCGCACATTTAACAAACTGAGTGGCGATTTTGCCAACTCGTACTTAGTCGAATTGTAAGTGGTCTTCACAAACGGGAATAGCATGAACCCTCCGGGTATTTCATTAACCACGGACTCCAAACCCTTCCCGATGCCGGTTAGCTCCTCGGTTAAACTTACGCGCTTGGCTTCGCTCCACGCCTGCCGACCCGCCGCCATTTGCTGCGCAAGCGTTTTATCTTTTAGCGAGCGTACGTTTTTTTTGTTTATAAAATCGTATAAACTTTCTTGTTCCCAAAGATCTGTAGACAGCTCTTTTACTCGAGCATTAAACGCTTCCCCCGTCAGCCCTTCGTTTGTCGCTCGTGATATTGCTCGCGCCTTAAGCTCTGCACGAAACACAATCGCTTGCCCCACATGGTCCTTGTTGCGGTAAAAACCCAGTACCGGCTCCATTGCCGACGTTGCGTAGTCTAAGCCCCGTAAGGCCACATTGTCTGGCCGCCCCGCTAAATCTGCAATTTTAACGTCGGTCTCTTTCACGTTTAGTTTTGTACTTGAATCCAAGCGAACTGATTTTGCTTTTTCCGCCATGTCATCTAAAAACCCTCGAACTCCAGTCTTGATTGCGCTAATCTTTCCGGTTTCTGCGGCAGCCTCTTTGGCTTTTTTAGCGTTTAATTTTGCAATCTTGCCGGTGCCAACGATCACCTGTTTCCAATACTCGGCATATCCGGCCGATAACGCCTTAGCCTCAGTGAACGTAATATCCGTTGCCTCAGTCGCTTGTCGAAACACGCCGTTGCGATACGCCTCGTCAACGAATCCCGCCCAGCCCTTTTCTTGCTTAATCGTTTTTGCTGCTTTAGCCCCGCGTCGCGCCGAACTTACCGTCGCCCCCGCAAACCGGTCTGCCACTTCCCACGTATGCCGATACATATCCGAAGACACGTCCCGGAGCATAGACACTGGTGAGGACAATAAGAAACTTTTAAACCGACGGGCAATTAAATCGTTGATGTCTCTAACTTTTGTAAGCGTCCGTTTACTTGGCCCGCCAAGAAAACCCGCAACGTCACCGTCTAATTCAACCAACGATACAATCGCTTTAGCTAAATCTTGCCTATCCTCCACGCTAATTTGCCCCTCAGCTAACGATTTCTGCAACGAGTTAAAAAAACTGACGCTACTCTCTTTGCTTCGGCGTTGCATACCCCTAGCCGCTTCGCCCGCAACATCCTGTGCAGTCCGCGCAATTTTTAGGTAATCTTCGGCCAGCTCCAACGCAGTGGTAACTGCTCGCTCATCACCCGCTTTAATAAGGGGCTCTAAATCAGTAAACGCTCTTTTAAGCTCTTGGTATTGGTTATCTTGAATAACCGTTACCGCAGCAATCTGCTCGTCAATCTTTAACTCCTTAGCTGCTTTATATGCGTCTCGCGACTTTAAGTCCTCGACCGTGGTGCCAAGAAGTTTCGCCGCTTCGTCTAACTCTTTTCGGGTTTTAGTTTCTTTAGCTGGCTCCTCAACCGCTTTCTTTAACCGCTGTACCGCCTCGGGGGGTTGTGCCTGTTCCTTAGCTAATTTCTCCAAACGGGTACGAACTTTAGCCATTTTCTCCCGTGCGGGTTTAACCGTCTTTTCGACTACCGTTCGAGCTTGGTTTACTCGAGCCATGTCGCGCACGGACCGAAGGCCTTTGAGTACAAAATTGACAGGGAGCCCAAAACCGAAGGCCTCGAACGCATTAACCAAACGTGTCTCAAACGGCGAGCCCTCTGCGTCTTCTTTTAAATACGCCGGTAATTTTTTAGCCAGCTCGGGATCTACTGCCTTAACTAAATTTTCGGTTAAGGCCATTCGCTCCTCAAATCCTATAAACGTTGCGGCTGCCTCTTGCGCTGCGACTTTTATACCCTTCGGTACTTTAGCCGCCGCTTTAGCAACCCCCGCCGCACGGGATGCCTGACTGATAGGTAAAAACGCTGTTGCAAACTGTGTGATAGCCTCCGCAACTTTTCCAGCCGCTGTTTTAGGCTCAGAGATAAGCCCCTCAACGCTGAGGCGTTCCCGTAAGTTATCTAAGATTTCATCCGCCCCCGGACCTAAAACGACATCGGCTACGTCAAACCCTAAATTTTTTGCTGACTCAACGGCTTTTAACGCACCTGATGCCACCCCCTTCGACACGTCTGCTCCTTGCGTGCCTATTGTTTTTAGCTTTTCTGGGTCTGGGGGCCTATCAGTTGATGTTTTTGGTATAATGTCCTTAACACTATACCTGTCCCTCTCCACATCTAGTGACCGTTGAGTTACCCCCTCTACTACATTAAAAGCTAAGTCTTTTAAAGACTCAACCGTTTCTAACACGCTGGCGACCGCCCCTTTAGGTAAGTCAAGAAGAGTACTTACTTGACCTGGACTCGCCCCCATAATTTCCTCCGGGGTCGCTTCAAGCGCGGCTTTAATTTTTTTTGTACGACGAACCCGCTCTTGAACTCGCGCTTTAATATTATCTTTTATTTGCTCTAGCTGTGCTAATCGAGCCGCTTGCGCCTCCTCTTTATCAGTAAGAACTTCTAATCCGGCTGCTATACCCGCTTGGTTAGTTTTATCTTGTTGCTCTTCTAAATCATTCACTTGCATTGAGTATCTCCTCTAACTGTGCTTGGTATTCTTTAATGGTGATTTCACCTTCCATAAATTGTTTATCTAACATTTCTACAGTTTTATCCCCCCCGTTTTCGGCTGCCTCCGGCCCCTCCATGGCTTCTCGAAGTGCTGGATACACGTTTTGCTCAGCGTATTGCTTTAACTCAAGCGTCGTTTTTATCTCGCCACGCTCGTAAGCGTCTGCCATTGCTTCCATCTGGGTAGCAATTAGCTCATCGGCATTGGCTTCTCTTTCTGTAATTTCCCCCGTTGAAACTTTAGCAACCGCCGCGGCAAACGCGGCAAAACCATCAAGCGGCTTGCCGCCGACAATTGCGTACATCCGCTCTTTAATGCTATTCATCGCCGGTGATTGAAAAAATTCGTTTTCTTGCCGTTTTACGATCTCCATAATGTATTTCATATCCTCCCCGTTTAAACCTTCGGGGTACTCCCCCCTTAAAATTTCCTGTTTAACAACTTGGCCATCGCCTTGGTAAACCCGAAGCGTCAACTGCCGTTTAAGTAACGGATCCGTCTCCGTCGCTTGGTTTCTCCAACTTTGGCTAAACTCTCTTAATTGTTGTCGCTCCTGAAACGTTTTACCAGTAGAGACAAACGCTTCTTCTGCCGCCCCAACATTAGGATCGTTAGGCTCCATACTTATCAACTGCTCGCCACGTACAAGCTGTTGCTCAACGCGTTGCTGTTCTTGTTGTTTCTCTGCATAGTTTTCTGCCTGTAATTGTGTGTTAAACGCTTGTTTAACTCTTTCAGCAGCTTTTAGTTTTACGTCGTCGGGTAACGTATCAAACGCTTCAATGCCTGTGTCACCGGTTTGTACTGCCGCCATGAAGCCAATCATATTGTCTTGCGCAATCGCATACGTAGTAAGCTGGGACACTTGAATACTCTCAATCTCTGCCGCACGCTCCACTGCATACTTCCGATCTAATAACGCAACCTGCTCGGGCGTTTGATACCCCTTTCGCAACACCTCACTTTGTAGCCGACGCTCCCGACTGTCTTCAAGCTCCTCTAAATAAATTGCAGTTAGTTGTTGCCCTTCCGGCGTAGACACGTCGATATTTTTTAAACTTTCAACAAGCTGTTCATGATGGCTCTCATTTGCTTTTTGTTGATCTAATTGTAAATTGTTACTAAACGTCTCACGGGATTTAACCAACCGTTGATTAATAATCCCGTTGCTCAATACAGATAGCTTGTCCCTGTATTGCTCGGGAGCTTCGCTAACTAGCGTGTCCACATACGCCGTTGCTAAACCTTGGGCCTTGTCTGGGTTTGGGTTTTCATCAAAAATTCGGGAAACCTTTGTTTGAACCTCAGAAGCCGCCGACGTATAGTACAGATCGGCAGTGGCTTGTTGGGCGATAAGATTTTGACGTTGAAACGCAACAAGCGTTGAACTAGCCAAGCCGAGTACACGCTGTTTAGCTTGCTCCGCGCCAGCCATTCCAGCGGGATTAATCGACGGAGCCTGAACCGGAGCCGAACGCAACGACACGCCTTGACCCCCATATCGCGGTGTTCTAGACGCTAAACTCACCGAGCCCCGCCTCGCATACCGTAATAGGACGATAAGCCCGCTAACGGTGCCCCCAGTAGCCCACTAGTCCGAGCTGCGCCCGCCGCATATCCATATTGCCTTGCTTGAGCCCGCTCTTGAGCAATGCTTGTTCGCAACCCAAGCTCTCGAGTAGACGTAGCCAGTTTGCCGAGTCGGTCTGCCCGCGCTACTTTACCAACGTCTGCGGTTTGCAACGCCTCGAATGACCGGCCATATACCCCAGCTGATCCAAACGCCGCTTGTTGTGCCGACATAACTTCTCGCAATTGTTGTTGTCGTTGGAGCTCGTCTTCTGCCGCTTGTGTTTTCTCTGCCTGTACTTGTAGCTCCAATTGTTTTGCTTGCAATTCAGATTGTCGTTTTTGAAACTGAGCCATGTTTGCTTGCGCTTGCGACTGGCTATATACCGAGTACGCTGAGATTGCTGCGATAATTGCTACGAATGGTACTGCCATAATTACTCCTATTTTACCTCAAC
The DNA here is from genome assembly GCA_024757885.1 of Apantesis nais. Lineage (NCBI taxonomy): Eukaryota > Metazoa > Arthropoda > Insecta > Lepidoptera > Erebidae > Apantesis > Apantesis nais. Next base: position 10,997 of record JANTPX010000035.1, on the reverse strand, counting down.
TAGGGTTCCTAATACAATAAATTCTAACGGTTCGGTTTGGGTAATAGTTATCGTTGGCTCTCGATCGACACCGTTCAAATACACTTTTTTATAACCGGAAAAAGTTTGAATGGGTGAGTCTAGTAAATCGCCGAATTGACGAAACGCCGGTACGTAGGTGTTATTTAAAAATTTTACAGATATGTTTCTAGAATTGTGCAACCGAATTTGAGCACTAACTAGTCGCCGGTATTGGCCAGCCATTGAATAGCCGCCAAGATCAACGTCAATCGGCAACGTCTCAATGCTGGCTGAAAAATTAATGCCGGCTTCAATCGCACTAACTTTTTGGGAACTCGTAAAGTTACCACTGGCAACCGTGACGTTTTGTAAAATGTAATCGTCTCCCCGGACCTTAACAGTCTCTCCCTCTAAATGCCCGTAGCCCGTCCACGTATCCGTAGGCGAGCCGCTAGTTGAAAGTTTAGACGCGTCCATATACGCAGCTTCGTTAAACTTCTCAATATAGCGTACCGTACCCCCATTGATTGTCCGTTTAACTACGACATAGACAACCTCATTAACGACCGTGACATCTTCAAACTCCCCCTCAGTTGTAAACAAACTCCATGCCGCCAGCCCAACCGAACGCAATGCACTAAATACCGCAATCGTCCCGTCAGTGTTTAAGAGATAAACAAAATCCGCAGGCACCGTACTAGTCGCTTTTCTCACGACCAAACTCCGAGACGCGTTAATCAAATGCGACGAGTATATCGACACATTGGCCGCATTATAACTTTTTTCCACATCGTTATACACAAACTCTCGGATAACACGACCATTGTTTTGAACAAAGATTGTTGCGCCATCCACCGACACCGGCGTAACCGCACTAGCTCCATGGCCAGTTGCCGGTAACACCGATATGTTCTCTGGCGTAATTGGTTCAGTATCTCGGTTCGGTATGTAGTACTCCCCGGCCGTAGTAAAAATTTGAAACGTCCGACCGGGGTACACTCGCTGAATTGCATTAAGCTCGTCACTATCCAAAGTCACATCAATAGCGTCGGCAGCATTGCTCCCATTAAGATCAAAGTTGTAAAAGTAGCTAACCTTAGATCCCCAAAGCGTTTGCGGACGCGATTTGCTTCCGCCAAACCACAACCGCGATTGATAAAAAGTTAAGCTAACCGGCCACCCCCGACTTGCGCTCCATGCCGGTTCGTACCCCGACTCGTACTCCCACTCGCCCGCGTCAATGGTTGTGTCTGGAAAATCAACGTGAACATCCCCAATAACTTGAGTTGCGCTGACATATTGAGTAATAAACAATATGCCTCCTTTTTTCCCGATTATGTACTGATTGACACTATTTGCATCAAAAATATTGTGCGTAGAAGTTGCGGTAACGTCTCGGCCACTTACCGAGCTTAAAGTCAAATGGTTCGTTACTGGCTCCGTCACGGTAACGCCATTAAACGCATACACCGGAATGTGCTCAAACGTAATGTAAGCCGCTGTCCATGCTGTATGCGACGTTCGCTGAATTTGAATCGGCGCAACATCCGGGTGCACTAAAATTAAAGTGTCCGCTGATTGCGTAAAATCCATCTCTTGTATTTGAGATAACGTTAACGTGGATACCGGCGAGCTGCTAACCGTCGCTTGCAAAACATCATCCTTATACACTCTGAACTCGCCAGCAGTAAACACCAACAAATATGTTTGAATGTTATTAAACTCAAAATTAATCAAGCGAGCTTCTTGGTTCGACGTCGTCGCCGCAACATACTCTAGCCCCTCCCGGCGAAACGCATACCCCTCAGGGCTTACGTACACGTTTCTTAATTGCTTAGCCGAATCTGCATACCGCTCCCGCCGAATATCCATAATCGACGTAGGGCTAATCTCGCCCCCCACGAACGATCGTTGTGCGGCTATAAGTTTTGTTTTACGCGCCATTAGCCCCTAACCGCAAGGTAGCTCTGCGTTCCCGGTGCTGTTCCTGTCCCCCCTGAATTTTGAGAATCTATTAACTTAGCGTCAATCAATTGCTGTTTTAATAGATTGCCATAGACCACCGCTTTATCCGAGTCTTCTTGCAATGCAATAGCTAATAGTCGAGCCATAGCAAACTCAAGCGCACGGGCAAAATATGCAGGAAACTTATTTTCGGGCGGGGAGAACGCATACGTGATTTTTAATGCCGTTGCGTTACAGTATATTTTATCCTCGTGAATCTCGTAATCTAACGCCGGCGGATCTTTCTTAATCAGCCGTAAATAGTTAGCGGGCAACTGAAACGCCGAAGAAAACCCATATAGCGGAGTGGCCGCTAATTTATTAAGCTCAACTTGGTTAATCGCAAACCGCCAAGGATGGCTCTGTAACAAGCCATCCTTAGTCGTGTCATACAACGCTTTACATAGTTTAGCCTCGCGCGTACTATCTGAAAACGACGTGATCTCGTCGGCTCCAATTAGAAGTAGCGCGGCGGTGCACAAGCTAACTTTTGTAAGCGTCATAAGCTCTAGTTTGTGTCAGTAGCTGTGATAACAAGCCCATCGGTTACGTCAACGACGCCACCAGTGTTGCTGTTAACAACGTTAAAACTGTGAACCGGGGTTCCGCCAGTTGAAGACACAACAAGAATTATGTCGTTCACTTTCAAGTTTACGGACCGATCATTAAAATACCCGGCCGCTCGAATTACAGACAACGCATCGGGCGAGCTGTAAATAAACAAATCGGGAGTCTCTTGTCCGTACTGAGTGATCGCTTTAAATGAATTAATATCAAATGCCATTTACCTGTCCTCCTTATGACTCGTCAGTAGTAATCTTAACAACACCCAACTGATCGATAACGCCAGCTTCCGCCGAAAAATACATAACAATCTCGTCAGATATGATATTTGCATTATATTCTACGCGCATCGTAAAGTCTCGGTTCATTACATACCCAACCGCGCTTTTAGCGTAAGCAAAGTTTGTTCGGTCATTAGTAGCCAAAGGCAATCCGCCTTCTTCTCCGTTATTCCCAATAAATTTAAAATCAAACCCGTAAAAGCTGGCGATACTGCCGTTAACCAACGTTTTTACCGCGCTCGTATCAATCGTTTTCACGTCAGTTTCTTGAGTTAAGTGGTGCTTACCTCGCACTCCCGCAACAATGTAGCGAGAATCCTCATCAACCCCGTCCTCATCAAGCAATAGTGCTGATTGAGCAATCATTGCAACGTTTAGGTTATCATTGCTACCAGAGATGTTTTTGGCAACAGTTTTCGACGGAGAAGACGCAACCAAAGCGTCAATGATAATCTGATCTTCTTTTCGGCGACAAGCTCCGGTAATTGCCGGTTTTAACTCCGCAAGCGCATCGTAGGGAACTTCGCTTTTTAGAAAATCATCACACTGAACACGACCTGCGTATCGTTTGATTGTGATGGTTACTTTAGTAACCGGGGGGTTACTAACTAAAACTTCCGTAGCAACAGAGTGCTCGGTCATTCGCATCGCTCCGTATTTGGTGAACTGATGCGACTCTCCGCCTGTAGTTTTAACCCGTACGGTATCTCTTAACTTCCCACCGTTTTCAATAAATTCGTGATGAACATCCGCTTCAAATGTTTTGAATTGGACTGTGTTTAATATATTATATGACATGGTTTATCCTCAATTCTTAACAACTAGTACAACATTCGAATTGGGTTATCGCCACTTAGCGGGCCTCATCTGCCATTTAAAGTTTGGGTCAACTTTAGCTTTTATGGGCTTCGTAAAAAGGTTACCATAAAAAAACTACAAATAGTATAACTTACTTTTTTTTAGTTGTCAAGTTTCGTACCCTTTGCGGCAAAGTATTGTCGCATCTTACCTAGATACTCTTCCTGTTTTTCTGGGTACGCCTCAAACAAATGTTCGTTTTCTTTCTGATACTTTCTAGCGGCTATTAACAGCTCGTCAGCCGATTGTTTTGGGGCTGCGGCTGCGTTGCCCGATGGGGCAGTTAAAGTCGGTTTAACTAGATTTCGGTGTAGAAAATCCAAGGCCTCTCCACTTACCGCTATACTATCCAGTATTTTCTGGTCGGCTTCGCTCAATCCCTTTTTATAATTATTAAGCTCACCAAGCACTTGCTCTTTTCGATGCCCAAGTTTTAACAGCTCGTCTTCTGGTTTAACTTTTGACGCTTCTATTGACTCTAAATAACTTTCCAGTATCCCTTCTGCTTGCTCTTTATTTAATCCGTTTTTCTTAAACACTTCCGCAAGATACGGCAAGTCTAAAGTTTCGCTTAACTCTTTGTACTTTTCCAGTTGCCCCCCTTCTTCAAAATTAAAATCGTAGTTTTCTGGCGCAGCGTATTTAGCCTCCATCTCTTTAACATTCTTACGCAACTCCCCAATGTATTTACTTTGTTCGCTATAAGCAGCCGCTAGATCGCCAGCGGTTTTATACTTACCCCCCAATAAATCCGCAGTTTCCGTCTCCGCACTAACAACTTCTGCCGATGCTTCTACACTTTCTGCTTGCGCGTTTTCTGTTTCTACTGCTTCTGTTGGGGTTTCAAGTAATGACATTAATTAGCCTCCTTAGCTTTATTTTTCACTTGCTCTAAAAGTCGTTTAAGTTGTCGTATTACACTGTTCTGTCCTTCTCGTTGTGCTGCTGCCATTAAAGTATTTCCACTATCCGGGTGCACCATTTGAATAACTGGTTTCCCAATCGTGTTATCTTCCAAAATTTTCAACGCTTGTTGCCCGTCCGGGGTTCTAAATAGCCGAATTAACACTAGTTTTTCGGCTTCGCTAAACGGAATCTGTATCATTGAGCTGCCTCTGGCGTTTGTTGCCCGAGCTGTTGCTGCGCCATGCCAATAATGTTCTGTTGAATTTGAGCCGATTGCTCCTCTGTTGGTACAAGTCCCGCCGGTAAACTCAAATGTGTGGCGATTTTACGTGCGTATTCTGCCGTATTTAACACTGTCTCTAGCATTTCTGGGCCTTTAATCTCCATCATGTGCCGTGAATAGCGCATTAAATTGATTATTTCTTCTTCCTCTTGCAACGTAGCCAGCGGTGACAGACTCTGAACATCAATCTCCAAACCGTTTACACGGAAAGGACCAAGGTCTACCATCGGGTCCCCGTTGGAGTCGTATACTTTTTCTAAACATTTTAACGACACGTCAACCGTTTTTGCCGCAAGCTCTCTAAACAACCGCCCAAACGAGGAGCCCGATCGATTAGCGTATTCTTGCTGCCGAATCGTTTGCTCGGTAGCCGTCTTTACTGGCGCATCGATCGGGCCTAGCGGATCCGTAAATAGCATCTCGTTAATGTTTTTTCGCAAGTCCTCAACAATAATCCGCTGTAAATTAGAATACGGCGGTGGGTTTAGGTATTGAATTTTTGGCCCCGCCATATCCCAGTACACCGGTATCGCAATACCCGGTTCCAGTTTCATGTTCTCTAAACTCATAACGCCATCGTCCCCAACCAGCAGCGGCGGCTGCCCGGTCATCGCTGCTGCTTTTAAGTCAAATTCTATCGACTTGTTAAGCGTTTTAATATCGGGCAATGCATACAGAAGCGGCCCCCGGCCATACCACTCGCCAGCCACCACCGACCATCGAAACACCACCCACGGCAAGAACTCTTCCTCGCGCTCCACAAGTAGATGCTTTCCTTTGGTTGCCAAAATACAATACTTAAACCCCATAACCTTTTCAGTTTTTTGCACTCCGTCGACCATATAGGTTGCCGTGATTTCTTCGGGATACATCCCCTCTATAAGCTCGCACTCGTCCATGGGTTTTTCTGCGTAGGCGTCTTGCATCTCTTTTGGTATCTTTGCATCCGGCCACGTGTCCATAATGTTTCGGTATTGTACTTTCATTTTTCGAAACACAGTATCTACGGTGTTATCGGCCCCCGTTGCTATGTATAGCTTAGCAATCGGGACCGCTTCTACCAGTAAGGGTTGCCTACTTGTGCCGGGGCGTATCAGTAACGCGCCGGTTCCAGCCGCTACGTCATACAACGCTTCGGACACTGCTTGGTCAAACGCCGACGCATGAAGACACTCAAACAGCCGGGTCTCCATAATTTCCAATTGTTTAAGTATTTCGGCGTCGTCTTGCCCGTTTTCCCCTTTCAAAAACATCCCCGCCTTTAACCGAGCCCATTTTTTCATTGGCGGCACCAACACGTTTTGGATATTCGACACGAATTTTTGAGTCCCGTTTACCGCAGTTGAATCAAAAACAATTTGAGCGTTATCTTTCTTTTCGCCATGCGCAGTCTCGCTAAATAAGTTTCGTTGCGGCATACAATACTCGTACACTTCTTCATACGTCGAGTCCCATTGTTGCTTGCGCGACTCAAGTGTTTTAAACGTCGCTAAAAACTTTTCTTTGACGTTCACACAACACCTCGCTCAGACGTTGACAACAGCGACCGTCGTCCTATTGTTCCGCGCCTTAACGCCAACAAAGCCGTAGTATTTTCAAGCGCAATTTGCTCGCGTTGCGCTCGGCTTTCTTCTTCCTGCTCTCGCAACTGTTCTTGTTGCATTTCTAACTGCTTACGCTGTACTGAGTCGTCGTATCTTGGTCCGCCGCCACCCATAATTTACCTCCTTGTTTTTTATTTGCCAAACATATTTTGCCGCCGTTTAGCACCAACCACCGGTACAAACTGTACGGCGTAAACGCATAATTAGTTACTCCTAGTGCCATTTTAACTATACTAACACATCCGGGTATGATATTTCCAATATGAACCCCCAGCTTACAATCTCTTTCTTCGGTTTCGTATTCGACGATTAAATACTTTGGTCGGTCAAAATACGAGGCTAAAACTTCCTCGGCGGTTTGATTGTCGTATAGTTTCGTGTTTATGTTAAACCCTGTGTAATCAATGGCCACCGTGTGCGGGCTAACCGTTCGTAAAGCAAACACGTGTTGGATATTACGGTTTAGAAATTTTTTTAAAAGCCGCATGGTCGGGTGTTTTGTAGGGCTAATGCGTCGAAACACCACATACCATTTAATCTTTTTCATGCCCATAGTATACTAAAATATGTTAAATTTCGGAAGTACAGTCGGCTTTTGCATTTTTTCGTTTCGACCTAACATTGTTTTATGCTCGCCCCCGCCCAACAACGCATACTGCAACGCATCGTGTGGGTGGCTAAATCGGTTTTTTTCCGGCTCTAACTTATACTTTGCTTCTCCCCCAACGTTCAATCGCTTATAGTGATACCCGCCATTAAAGCCCCGACGCACCATGGGAGCTTTCTGTCGGCTTATTACAATCCCCGGTAAGCCATTGCTTGAGCGCAACAGTGGCGATAACACCGCTTCTCGGCGAACTTCAAACTTATTGGACGGAGCCGGACGAATAAATAAGTTTTCTTTTTTAAACAAATCAAACGCTGTAATCCCTTGCTGATCTCGAAAGCCACCAGACGGATCCCCCCATAACTCAGTATTCGCTTGGGTATACTCTTTAGTCAAATACTTATTCAGATTTCTAGCAAAGTCTTGGAGCGGCCACGTCTCACCATCGGGTGTTAAAAATTCATCAATCACCCGCCATCGCCCAAAAGGGTCTCTCTGAGCCATAACTGCCGACGGGGTGAGTCCAAAGTCCACGCCCACAATTAGCGGCAATACCGAGTCATACTTCACATCCGCACTTGAATGTGTGCTATCCACGTAATTGTCCCCATACACCGGCTTGCCTTCCTGTATAAACCCATACTTTCCATGAACGTACACATCAATCCATTCTTGAGGCTTGCCCGCCATCATGTTGTTATAATAACCGGGCGGTAAATTTTCCACATTCTCCGCGCCTTCACTTAGCCCAGACGGTTGATCAAAAAACACCCACCCATCCGGCTGTTGAATTTCAGCCATGTTGTACCACCAGCTAGAATCATCGGGCGGGTTAGTGTCCGCTATAACGCCAAACCGTGTCGGCCATTGCCCCTCAAAGCCTTCGGGCTTCTCTCTATGCGACGGATACCGACCTACCCGCCCCGTAGCCGCGTCTAAAATCTCTTTCAAAATATACCGCGCCTCATTAAACCAGATCATTGTAGCTTCTAACGACAATAATTTCTTAACGTCTTCCGGGCGGTCTAACGCTAAAAAAATAACTTCCGCTTCCACATCGTCAATCTTAATATGGTGCGAGATCGGCGGCTTTCGGTTTACCTTGCCAAACACTTCTTCCGGGAACCAGTCCAGCCAAGTCTTTAACGTCGTCGTCTCAAGCTCCGGTGCCGTATTCCTAACCACGATATGCCGCGTCCGGCGAATCCCGTCTTTTGATTTTGCTTGAGTCTTCATAACCACAAACAACTCAAAACACATACCCACCGACTTCCCAGAGCCAATCGGCCCTTTCACACCTCGGAAAAACGCATCCGAGTTATGAAACTTCGAAAGCGTTGGCGAAGCCTTATAGTTTAATTCAAAGTTCATCTACTTTTCAGCCCGAGTACGAAATTCTAACTTCTTTTGCGTCTCTTCTTTCAATTCGATCATGTTTCATTCTCCCAATCGGATATCTCATTCGGGTAGGGCCACTCCTCCCATTTTTCTTTTATCTTTTCTGGCGGAAAATCTTTAGGGCTCCGTATTACGCCCCAACTTACATAAAACTCTTTAAATTTAAACCTCTCGTCTACTTTTCCGCATTCCCGTCTGGGGTATATGCGATACTTTAGGCGGTCGCAGTCGCCCACCGCTTTCAGAACTAAAAAGTCATCGCTAGCCGATACAGTCACGTCCCACAAATCATCTGGTACTCGATTGGCTAATAACCACTCCCCTTTTTCTGCCAGTGCATTCAAATAGTCCCTATTGCATATACTTTGCAAATACTCAAGCGTCAGCTCATCTGGGCAACTAGGCCACACGGTGAATTCCCTCCGCGCAACCACATCCCCACCCCTATACACCGTTACGCACCACACCCACTGACACCGGGTGCCTAGTTTAGCGTGTACTAAGTAGCCCCCATCCACATCAAACTTAACCACGGCACCCCAAGCCAAAGGCTCATGTTTCTTATCTTTCTTAACCCACTTCAACATTTTCAGCTTCGGTGGTTTTTTTAGCCCGTGTGCGCTTTGGCTGTAAAACCTTCGCCTGATACGCTTCCTTATCATGCGGGTTTAAATTCCCCCATGCCAAAATAGACGACACAGGCCGAGGCTCACCACAAACATCACACTCCCTCAAAACCAAATGCGGATTAACAAACCCCTTATCCAACACGCCGCCATTCGCCGTCGCACAACTAATACAAATAACCTGAATCTTAGACATCTATAACTTCTCCTTTTTCTTGCTTAACCGATCCTAAATCAATGTTTATGTTTATCTGAGTCTTACTGCCAGTATCATCCACACCACCATGACCCGTAAACTTCATCTTATTACTCACCATACTCGCCAACGCCCCCGACACCCGAGAATCCCCCTCCTCAAACCGCTGCATCAACGACTGCAACACCTCCTCAAACTGCCCTGCCGCAATCTTAGCGTCCAGCATCACCGCCTTCACATACGTCTTGTGAACACTCACCACAACCTCTTCAATATGCGGCTTCTTCATCCACGTCGCTGCCACTCGCTTATCAATCCCAGCCGCTTTCGCCGCCTTGTCCGGGTCCAACGTCTTCTTGTACTCCTCTAAAAAAGCAATTTGTGCCATCGTATACGCATAATGCTCCGGTATTTGTACCGGATTATTCCGATCCGCTACCAACTCCACCGGCGGATTATCCTTATCCACCTCTTTAAATTTCTTTTTTACACGAGCCATAACGTCCTTATCTATTTTTTTATTAATCTCTTTCATACATGCGCTATGGCAGCAGTGTGTTGTCGCTTGATTGTCTTAGTTTGTGAGAGAGAGAGAAAGAGAGTGAAATGATTTTAATCTCCACCACTACCATAACTCCCACCACTGTACCACACCCCCTAAACTCTGTCAAGCACCTACCCACGTTAAGATAATACTAAAACTTTTTGAGTACGTTAAACTATTCCTGATGCTTTTTAAACTTTACCCTTTTTGTAAAACTCAAAAAATACAGAGGCTCTTTAGATAACGCATAGGGAAAAACGCGCTCGGCGGGTACCCCCTACGAATTTAGACCCCCTGGGGGCTATCATTTTCGTTGTAAACTCAAGCAATTATTAACGTATGTCGCATAACCTACATTATGTATGGTTTTGCAAAAAGCCTGTAAACACAAGCAATTTGTACAGTGTCCAGTGTTTCAACAGCGGCCTATGAATAGTATCGTCCGAGGCGCAGAGGGTAGACCCCTTTCTACCACTTTAAACCGCTTAAACAGCCTACACAGCGATAATTCTGTACCATTTTGCGCTTTTAGCAATCCAACATAACAAAACATACGCTAATAGTATATAATGTTGATTATATGGCTGAATACCGCTATCTCATCCGCATCAGCTACAAGAACCGCGACAGCTTCCAAGTCTGGAAGCCAGCGAGGACAGCAGCCCAAGCAATGATTAAGGCCTTGGAAGCCTACAAACATCGTATCAGCCATATCACTAGCGTGTGCATCATTGGCCAACCAATTCCAGTGTGTAAGAGACGGCGAAAACAACAACAAGCCGAACAGCTACCAGATCGTGCTGAGCGTTACAAAGCCAAAGAGCGTCCGAAGCCGCCAAGCGTATTCGACATTTAATCCATAAAACCTCTTGCACAAAAAATCCAGTTGTGTTATACTCACGCGCGCACACACGCACACGCACGCACACGTAAAAATACTTTTAAAATATATATTTACCTATCACACCTATATTTATAATATCTATATTTTACTCACTAAATACGTTATGGTATATTTTTGAAAATGTTTTTTTATTTTTATTTTAGTGTATTTTACAACGATTATTAAAAAAAAACAAAAATTTATAAAAATCAGTGTATTACAATGCCTTGTGTAATCCCGTAT
>JANTPX010000034.1:962130-974741 GCA_024757885.1 Apantesis nais | reverse complement strand
GCATAATGAAGTTAAAATAATGAAAATTCAGGTGAAAAATTAGGTGGTTAAGACTACACATGGTGGGTCGACGGCCTAAAGTATGTAGATTTTCTTAATCTGCAATCATTTGTAATCTTTTTAAGTATCGAAAGTATCTTTACTTAGTCAGGAAATCAACCCACAACACTAGTAATGGTGATCACGTACTGCGTCATTTGTATAAACAAATATTTTGTATGTTATATATTTAATATATTATAAGTAAGTATATCTAATTTAGTAAATAAACTGATAATTGCGACATGGAATGTTACGTCTACGTATCTGCTAATTAGCGACATGGGCGGCGCGTGTATAGTATAATTATTATTAATTATCTTAATAAGAAGAAGCATACTGTTTGTTTGTTGGTAAGCTAACCAGGTTAAGGACGTTTCACTTGCGGCTTAAACTAAGACAGAGGTGGTGAGATAGAATGACGTAAAATATACACGAATATGCTGTAACGGTTTATTAATTAAGTTCATTTAGTAAAACACTAAATAGATTCCCTGAAAACACATGATTTTTAGCTGAACCTTTAATGTTATAATGTATCTAACAATGTTAGTTTATTAATTAAGTTTTGTCCACGGCTCCGCCTGTATATGACGATTACTGCGGTAAAAAGCTTATGTTCTTCCTCAAGAATCAAACTATCTCCACACAGATATTCATCCAAATAAGTTCAATGGTTATTCAGTCCCCATTAAAACTTTGACCCCTCTATTCACTCCCTTAAAAAATGTCTTATGAGATAAAAACTATTCTATGTCCTTTTCCGGGACCCAAACTATTTTTATATCAAATTTAATCTAATTTAGTTGACGATACCATTAACATGAAGATTTAACAAACAGACAGACAGACACACTTCCGCATTTATAATATTAGTCTGGATTAGGTGAACTAATATTATTCAGGATCAAGAATATGCTAACCAACTTCCTGGACACGACAGCTTTGACTATTTGTCCATTTAACACGTAACACTTGGTCGTGAGTGGGGACCTTGTCTACCTGTAGCTATTTCTTTACGACGAGTACAATGTTTCATCTCACTTTATATTCAAAGGATAGCGTAATGAAAAACCTACAATTTCAAAAGATGTCATAATATGCGAACTGTAGGGACTCTTTTTTGAATAGTCAAACATTTATGTTTTATTTTCTTATAATTAAAATTGAAAAAAGAAAAGACCGGCAGCCGATTATTACAAAACTTTGAAATATTTTATATTATACCAAGAAAATTCTATGAATATAAATTAATAAAAAAAAGCCACAAACCAATTTCTTGAACCATAAGGAAAGAAAAACAAAAGCTACTCCAATGATAAATCTTTCTGTCGGAGCCGAGTGCATAAATTAGTTGAAAACATTTCCAAAGCCCAGAGGCTAATAACATCAAAGGGAAAGATTTAATTAAAATAATACGATCATACATAAAACAGTATATAAAAAATATAAAACATATGTATATACTTGTATATAATCTTGTTTCTGTTATATATTTCTAAGCGTACTTATAAGAAAGGAAACAATAATTGCTTAATTTGCAATTATAGTAAGATGCAATAAAGGATGGTTAGGGCTCTATTATGATATTATTGATACTAGATACAGGTGATCGAAAACGATGAATCACTTTGAGATAAGACTGGTCTAGTTGTGCCTTTGCTTTCTTTATTTATACCACACTTATTGCTACAGATAGATACGGTAAATACGGATGAAACAAGCAAATGAAGTCATTTTTCATTTTTATATCATTGATGAAATATTTTTCTGTCAAGACTTAGAAATATCTCATATACAATTTTAAGCCTCTAACAATTGCAAAGTGTTTGTGTGTGTTTGTTTGTTTTAGAGAGAACAGCTAGAAAAATATACGATTTGGAATGTAACTTAGTTTTATAGTATCTCTAACAATAGGCAGACTGACAGACTGACTGACTGAAAGAAGAAATTTAATTAAGAAAGAAGTTAGCTATATCAAAAATAATATAATTTCCAGACGGTCGTGAATTCTATCAACAATTACTTTGTCCATTAGAAAGACTAAGCAGGTTCGAATTTATTTTACCTTACCAATACGAAATAAAAACTCAAGTTAGCTACAGGTCGAACTGCTTTCACTGTTCAGACCAAAATATATTAATTTTACATTTTCATACACTTCTAGACACATGTAACCCTTACTCTAAAATCACATTAATACATAAACATAGTAATTCGATGTTTTTCGAAGCCTACCCTTCTCCCATTTTATGCAGAATCTCAGAACAACGTGCAAAATTTACTTACGAATCTCAATTAAAAATGTATTAGGCGCACGACCATTGTCGAATGAGGTCCTAACATGCCATGTAACCTGACAATATTCGATAGGACACACTATAACGGCAATGATATCGAACGAACTTATTTCCATCAGAAACTAATAATGGTAAAGAATCGTCAAGTTTCAATTCATAAACTTTGTTGAGGTAACATGTAAATCGTTTGTACTGTGGCTAAATAATATAGTTTGTTTTCCTATTTTTATGGAAAGACTAAAACACACTGTAACTTAGTTTTCGCGTCATGTGTAACAACAGTAACTCAAGATGCTATAGAAAATAAATTCAGTTATAGAAAAGGAATCCCCTACACGCACAATACATCTCTAATATTTGTATAGAGGTCAATCGAAGCGTATTCCAATAGAATAAATTCATTTATCTCTATGTGTTGCCTGCTTCATTGTCACCAAGTCAGGATCTGATGACGAGATCTCAGCGACTTGAGGGCAAATTCTCAAATTTTATAGGTCTTTACAACGTGTTTCTCCTTTTTGACGTGATAACGTCTTTAAATCGATGAAAACCAGCAACGCATGAAAAAGTGTCACGTTCCGCGGGACGTCAGAACTAACAGTTCGAATAGTTCTGCTACTGGAACGTCGCAATAGTTTTAACGTGTATATAAGTCGTAAATAAATTGTTAATAGCACATTGTTACTTGTAATTAATTTGTATAATTGAAGTAATAAATATTTGAATTAACGACTACAAATAAATGTTAGTTTTTCGAAAAAAATATTATTTTTAATTAACGCCTTCTTTGTACTTTATAAAATAATGATAATTCAGTGATAATAATTCAATTTAATTTATAGAAGTGTACAATTTTTCATTAATGTTTTTTTATGACATTATCACGTAAAACTATCATCTATAAACCAGCTTTAAGGGCAAACAATTTTTTTATGCATACAATTGTATGTGTTCAAAGAAAGTGAGACCAGCAGTTAACTAAATTAATTCCACGGACACTCAAAAGGTTACTTTTATCAAGGAACAAATTATTAGCACCGCTGCTATTAGTTAACTTACTATACGTTTTAGAAAAATAGTGAGTTTCTTGTTCACCTAAATAATATTAGAAACATGTGGGACTTACTATTCAAGATACTTTTAACATTTTGTGTTTTCTGTTTTGTACGTGATGTGTTACATATTATTTTTCTGTTACGAGTATCAATTTAAATTGGAAAAACTGTCACATAAATTTACTTTTTGTATTCTTATTATAAACATCACCGATTAAATCGTTTTTCTTTTTAATTGAGTACATTTATAATTACATTTTTATCTTTATAAATAAAAATGATTAGAAATGTATATATTCGCATAATTTCCGAACGACTGCATCAAATTGGATAATTATTTTTGTTGTATTCATTATTATCAGGACAATGTTTGTATAAAAAACTTTTTATATCATAATATCAAAAGTGAGTAAGCGAGTAAAGAAACGGAAAACAGTGAGTGATCTATACTAATATTATAAGGAGGTAAAGTCTGTGAGTTTGTATGTTTGAGGTAATATCAATAACTGTAGGTTTTAATTGAAAAATTATTTTAGTGTTGGATAGCCCTTTTATTGCGGTAGGATACAAGCTGCATAACATCATGCTACGACCAATAGGAGCCGATTACTTATGTCGCGAAAACGTGTTCAAATTATTCCTAGTAGGAGAAACAGACCAAGTTGGTCAGCTAGGTTATTATAATATGTTCTAGGAGTTTCAGGATTAGAATAGGTTCCCTGTAGTGCGCCATTATTAGAACATCATGACTGGGCAGTATCTTGGTAACACGTAGAAGCCACTGGCAGACGAGACAGGGGTAAATGTTCTGATTGGTGCATCTGCATTGTTTACCTTCTTCCATCGGAACTGTATCACCATCACTGCAGCCATACAAAAAGGCACATTTCCAGCCAAATATTAATAAAGTAGTAACCTTCTCAATTACCTTTAGTCTCTAAGTCATAAAAGCGACAGATCAAGTTTCTGCTCTCATCAAGCTAAGTCTTTTATATAACTACCTAAAGTATCAATATAACTTTGTGTTATTAAAGTATAAATCCACTATTATTATTATTATTAATATCTTTCGTAAGATGGCTGAAATAAGAAGCAGTAACAAATAAAATATTGCCGATTGTTCTGTAAATTGTGTAGAGAGCGTTTTATTTATATTTTATTTTTAAATGAGAAAATTTAGCATTCCTTTATTTTATCTCGGTAGCTATTAATAACACAAAGTATGTCTACAGTGTGGGCATTTTCCCTTCTTTTCTTCTAAAACGCCTACTCTAACTTTTAACCTTTTGTTTTCCTCTACTAACTTTACAGCTAATTCTTCCATTTGTTTTTCCTTGACCCTCCTATTCATTCGTGACCTCTTGGACGCTTCATTATTCTTATCTCTTAATTCCCTATATTTATATTCCTGTGTGGAGGTAGTCGAAGAGTTCTCGTCTACACTGCACACAGAAGACACTGTGCTTTCCCTTCTTTTTGGAGGACGTCCCCTTCGTGCCTTTGGCTGACTTTCTAGTGCGAGGATTAGGTCCTTGATAGGCACACTAGGCTTTCGTCTCTTGGACTTTCTTGGGGGCAGTTCGGTGTATGGAGTGTAAGTTTTATCGGAGTCTTCACTGTCGTGTCTTCTTCTCTTACTGGTGTACGATTTGCTATCTTCATTATCCGACTCCATATGAGATTCGCTCTTAGGTGTGATAGGTTCGTAGTCTACCTGAGGCGAGGTTTTAAACGCAGTGAAGGCCTCTGTTGATGTATTCTCCATTTGCCAAGATTTAGGCGGATCCTGTAACAAAGGAAAGAAATTGTTTTAAAGTTGTTCATATAATTTCATGACTTCCATCATATTTCTGAGAAACAAAATGTCCCTATGGGCGGTTGTATTAGCATATCTAATTCGTTACACTTACCAAGACATCTGTGCTGTTTTCTTTTTCCAACGAAATAACTTCGTTAAGAATTACTGGTGTACTGATATCTTGAGACCACGCCGGGGCACGAATTGATACATCAACGGAAAGGCCTTCATTCCGTTTTGACAGGACCGGGACTGGCATGGTCCTTGTATTGTGTTCTTTATTCAGATTGCGGTCTGGAGGAACTAGGTCGATATACTCTACTTCTCCAGGAACGACCGTCCCACAGATTAAATCGACAGAGTCGTCTCCGTTAATAAAAGGCATCGTTGTGTTGTTGGTACAAATGATGTTGAAGTGAGTGTCAGATGTGTTGGGCCACTCAACTTGTTCCGCCGCTTGCCACGAATTCATATCGTTGACAATTTCTGACGTTGAGTCTCCAAAAGCCGTGGTTAGGCTATCAATATTTAAAAATCTCTCCTGATTTTGAATAGAGTTATCTCCATCAATTTCAGGGAAAGGGCCGAAATTATCGTATTGTCCAAACTTGTCGTTAGGCGACAGTGGTGTACTATTATAAAAGCCTGACTGAGGCTGTGGAGAGTTAACGTCAAATTGTTCCCAAGCTTGCGGCGAGAATGGGATGTGTGGTGTGTCAATATTAATCGCCTTTTCTTCAGTTTTGGTAAATGAATCTGTGGAATAAATATTTTATCTTCAATACATTTATATTAGCTTAGGATCAAAAATATATTTCTCAAATTACATCTGGAATTAACTTTGCTTTTGAATAGCATTAATGCATTAATTTTGCAGTTGGTAGGACATGTACTTGTTAGTTATTTTTCATAAAAAATATATTTTCTTTTACAGGGACAAAATGTACCACTATTTTTAAATAGACACTCACCAAAGGTCTGTACTACTTCTTCCTTTTCGGGAACGTAATACGAGGGAGCTAGTTCTTGGAAGGACTCGTAGTCCGTTTCGTGAAACATTGCGGTGTCGTACAGGGGCTCCGATTTCAAGGACACCTGAAAGTAGATTTGTACAACGTGAGCATATGTCTTGTGTTCTGAAGGCCAAACTAAAATAAGCTTAATATTATCTTAAATAAAATCAATCAATAATTAAATGTTATGTACTCACGGTTGTCGACCCGCTACTTACCTCTGTAAAGCTGGTTGTTGGCACTGGTGAACCCGGCGCTGCGTTGGAATATCCGTCGCTGCTCGAGGCCGCTTCGGTTGAACCGATTACTTGCTGGTTGTTCTCGCTCTTTAAATGATCTAGGTTTACCACTTTCAAAACACTTTGAGTCTTGAGACTCGTTTGAGAAAAAACCATGTCTTTCGGTGTTTGGTTTGATCGGATACTGATTTCCGAAATCGTCGCTCCGACTCGGACAGGTGATCTTTTGAGCAACCATTTTGTATAGAACTACAAACAAAAATGATACGACGTAACACAATGTGCATACTTATATGAAGCAGGGTGGAGGAGATAGTGGGTAAGAGGGTTTAGAATGAAATTGCAAAATATAAATAATGATCTTAATTTTTGAAGCCCAACACGATGTTGTACTTCAAAATCGATCGAAAATATGTAAAAGGTATAACGTGTGTGACGATAAATATATAAAGATATATACATGGTATATTTATGTATACGTACGTATACATATAAATGAGAATAAGTCGGAGACGCGACGCACCTACACAAGTTTAGTAGACTGTGTGATAGCGAGGCCAAAGCCTTGAAACCGGAACGCCAATGAATACATAGATATCTACATGTTTGAAGAGGGTACATAATATGTATCGTATATGGAAGTTGGATAGATATCTTTTTAAGGAATGATGATTGCATAAATATTTAAATATGTAAAATAAATAGTAATATATAAACTGAAACTTCGACAATTTCTTTCTTTCAGTTGCCACGTGTTATGCAATCAACACAATGTCACCTGCCCTTTAATTAGTCTCTTGAAAATCGAAAGAAAATAAGGAATGTAGTACCTAAACCTAAGGGATATGAAATCGCTGCTGTCCGGAACTCTTTTGGCTTTAGCTATGTACCTGTATAAGTAGTACTCGGTATTCACTACTCGAGTACACAAATGACTTACATTTAAAGTTAGTTTAAAGCTTTATCTTAACAATAACTGAAACACTGGTTTCTAGTTCTAATTTCTTAAAGCTTATCAAGTTATCGTAAAAGTATACTAATAAATTAGTAACTAATATTATTAAATTAATTAACTAGGTACTCATATCTAGAAGCTTAAGTCGGTTTTTAAATAAACTATTTCTAATACAACAGCTGTGTAAAACAAAAAAATCGATAAGCAGTGACGAGCAACAATTGACCTTGTAGATAATCGCTCGCCACGCTATCGCTGTACCTACTCTGTGCTTATGAACACCTACATGTTCATGTTTTTGGTGTTCGTGTTCTGGCTGTCTGGACGGTCAAACTAATATTAAGAGCAGGGGACGATGATGTTAGGAAAATGATCAAGGAAAAAGGATTAAATAGAATTCATGGATGATCTTATGCGAGGTGGCACGGCATTTAGTAAATTGTATTGATTAAGATTCAAACGCGACTGATACTGTTTCATAATTATGCACATAATGACTGGAAATTAATCAGGTCAATATTATATTATTGTTAGACCAAATCAAGCTTCATATACTTTGTTCTTTTTTTTAATACTGATTTTCCGAAATTCTTTTATTTTATTATTTTTTACTACATTTATTTTATTATCTGTACTAAGGTTGTTTTTTTTTCTTGCAATGACACACCCAAGTAAAAAGATTATAAATTCTGGAACAAATGATTAAAAGGGGAAAAGTTATTATTCTTCAAAGTGTCATTGTTTTGCACGCAACCATGCTCCAACATGATCAGCGCCTGTGAACATAAAAGGGTAATTTGTGGAGGGAGGTGAACGCTATTACTTACTTTTTTGAGCTCTTCTTGAGCTCCTAATGAAATCTTAGGTCTTTAGGCTCCTAGGAAATAAACGTTGTCCTCTGTATGCCTGTAACAAACAAAAATGGAATCTTACTAAATTACCTAAAACTATGAGGGCCCCTCCGTAACATTATAATTATAATTAAACAGGAACGACAAGGTGGATAATACCTAAGTATACAATTTAAATGTATATCTTACACACTGCATAATTTATTAGTGACCGTAGGCAGTGAACAAAAATATTGCAATATTAATACTCCCAAGTCAACATTGTTATGTATTTACAAAGAAGCCAATAATATCCTCCAAAGAGTCTTGAAACAATTTAAATTTTAGAAATTTGGCAATCGTCTAACCAACTTACAAATAACATGAAAATTTTAGAATATATTCCTTAACAGTGTATCTTGGTCTTAAATGAGAGTTTCGAAGCATTGACTAAGTGATGTCACTGCTGGAACTTGTTCATATAGGCGAGATAATACAATATTTAGATCTATAAGCCGTAATATCGTTTAATCATTCACGACGACCATCTTGTTCTAGAAATAAAACGAAACTTGTTTTTTTCCATGATCGGTATCAATATACCTAACATATGTATTAGAATGTTTTCTATTTTGCTGCGACTAAGGTTCGAAGGTAAGAAGATATTTCTATTTAGAAATTCACTAAGAATGTGAATGGAATTTTTTGAACTCATTAATTTAACATTAGACAAGGTCTCGGTATTAGACAATATGAACATCTATTTTACTATATTTTAATAGCACGCATTTTTCTAGAATCGAGTTGCTGTGTGTGAGACAAGGAGAGCGGCAGGCAACGTGACTAATAGGTAGGTCAATTCAGGCCTCGACATGTCGGAACGTGCTCGCTACGCAATCGCTCTTCCCTTCCCTTTTAATAGGTATTCATAATATCAGCATATCATTCGCAATATTTTATACTATAGTTATATGTGAGAACGGTGATATACATCTTTAAAACTTTCAAAAATTGCAAAGAAACCACGATAAGTTTGGTATACCGAAAATAGCCGCACTTAAATTATTGCACAATATTAAATTTCTGTAAATGTTTTAACTATCCGATATTTTAATATCATTAAAAAATAATAATTGGTAAAGCTGTTTTTAAAATGACGATTAATTTAAATAGTTTTCTGGATATACTCAATAACACAATAGTATGAACAACGAAACCAAATTACAATAAAAACATTTTTACCACTCACCTCGTAAAGAACATTTATTTCAGCGCCTCCAATATGTGATTAAGTCGCTTTTCTCACAACAAATGAAGAGAAATAAGCGACAAATATATTTTTTTAACACGTTTTTTTACTTTTAGACTTTAATGAACTTCTTTTTTTTAATAATAGCAACAACTGATACATGTACTCCGTGCAAGCTCAGAAAATATTGTGCAATGTAAAAGCATACACTCTTCTAAACCCCACTTCTCGTCCTTTGGTTTCTAAAAATATCCCACACTGGCGTGCGATTGGTCGCATCATATGACGTCAATACAGTGAGCCAATCGGATGTGGCGTTTTCAACAATCACGAGACCTTTGAGTTTACTTGTTGTATAGCGAATATAGCTATAGGTTTACGTATATACTGTTGGGGAATCACACCGTTCAACGCGATGAGGAATATTGTTTTTTCATGGATGACTCACTTCTACAACCACAACTAAGGATTACCTTTAAAAAGTTTTTAATACGTGTAGTAAAGAACTCTATGTTTGTGTCAATCGCGATGGAAAGCAGAACATTTATAAGTACACCAAGTTTAACTTGTAGATTAATTTACATACATTGAGTAATGCTCCTGACCGTTGAGATCAAGTTACCAAGTTAGTTACATAATAAATCTTTTAATCAGTTTAGTAGTTTCCGTTCCTGAATCTTATTTCGCAATTATTCCGTAGTTAACATAGGTCATGAACATGCTTTGGTACTTGTATACCACAATTACTTAATCGTTCTTTAATAGACTTTGTAAAGTTATATAAAAGTTTATATGAAGAATAATTTGATCACAATGTAACATGGGAACAGTTAGTATCACTACTGTACCAAAGCTACTAGATTAATAATTCATTCATTCATTCAGAGACGAGGTAATTATTCTCCTCCCTGTTCTTCCTGAAGACTCCTGCCCACAAACCTGCTGCCTGCTTACATATTTTCTTCTTACGTTTCCATTCATATGTAACAGTGTCTTTGTGGTATATAAAATGGAAATTTAGTTGTCGACTGCCGTTGATGTAGCCGATCTGGAGTGACTCATCTGCTTCTGTCATCAAAGAGGTTGAATAACCTTTTGTTTATATTAAACGGATTAGTGCAATGATAATCATTTATTGCTTCATCCCTAACCTAGCATTCAGTGGTAGTCCGCGGGATTTAGTAGGTTCTCCGGGAGCCCCACACACACTCCGTTACCTCACCGGAGGGTATGGTGCGAAAGGCACTCACTGCGTAAAACAAATCAAATACCTTAAAAGGTAAACATGATATTCGATTTCATTTGCAAAATCGTGTATATTAGATTTGTATCAACACTTGGTAAAAATTCAGTACCTCAGTTGAGACATTACTATACCTAGGTCAATAAAAAACCGCCTAAGCGACAAGGTCGACATGGCGTGTAAATCGATATAATTGTATAACTATACGCCAACATGGTTCCCCCATTGGGGCCTCTTTACATACTCTGTGGGTGCCTTCGTTGGCGGCGTTGGTGTGGCGATTTTTTTTGTTACTCGATTAAGTATGTAGATTTTTAACTTTTTGCTTTACCCCAATAAGTATTAATGAATATAGATAGCGATAAGATTTCTAAAATATTTTTCCTCATACGCAATCGCAGTGTTGATATCTTTGTGAACGTGTTTTAAAACCGTTAAAATTCCTAAAATTTTCAAACTACACTTTCACAGAAGATTTTATAATTGTTTTTATAATATATATTATACTATTATTTTCATTGACTGGATTATAAAGCTAACAGGAATCTAGATTTTATGTTAATCGATGATGGTCAATAATATAATATACCTAGATGGTGTTAGGAATTATTATAAATTGACATAAGAACACGTATTTCATCAACTATGTCTATACACTTTATCATGGTGACTGTTTAACCCCTTTTTACGCTTTGCGGTTACATTAATAATAACAATACTGCAAACAATGTGTTTGTTACATTTAATTAAAGTATGATATCATACACAAGCATAATATTGAAAATCTAAGTTCGTGTTTTACTTAAGTAGGCATTTAACTCGATGATTCCATTATAACAGCAGTTTAAAAATGAAAACTATTTTGATATAAGATCTTGCTGTAGATTTATAGAAGTCAGGCTATACACCCTATCGTTAACGTACTTCAAGAAAGAATAAATTGCCGAAAGTAGGCAATCAGTAAGTTGAAAAAAAATAGAATAGTCTAACATTTCGAAGTTTCCGCTCAGCAAAATACAAGGAAATACGCTAACGGCTTATAAAAGAGAAAGTATCATGAACCCGGACGTTGCAGACCAGACTTTAAATTAGCGATGGTGTTCTTGAAATATCATTTGACAAACAAGCCGCCTTAGCACGAAGAAATATAATAAAGTCATTCATAGTACATGTTTTCATATGTAAATATTTGATGCCAACAATAAATATTTATCAGTAGAACTTTTTATGATTAAAATTTAAAGAATGTGTTCCGTCTGACTTCAAATTACCTACGCATTAGTTGTTTTTTGACGGCTTCATAATGATGTTGTTTTAATCTTTTCTATACCACGTTACTATCAATATTCATTAGATATATACATACATATAAACTAATTAAAAAGTAACTATTAACTGTAGTATTACGACTTACGAATCGAGAATCTCTGGTACGGGTTAAAACGTGACAAAAAAGACTAAATAAAAAACAAAAAATAACTTCCTATATCGCGTGTAAAAAAAGGATTTAATAGGAAAAAGAAATATAAAAAAATTAACTTGGAAGTAGCATTACCTACCAGGAACGGTGTTCATTATTGTACTATGTAATTATTTAAACTATTAAGAATAGTATATACTTTTTGATTTCGTAAACTTGCATTGTAGGTATTGTAGGTACATATGTATAGATGGATTTTGAAACCTTAGGTCACTAACGAAACTAATCAGTAGTAAGTAAAATTGTATTTTTTTGTATTATTTATTTTTTACATAAACAACGAAAATCCATAACAAGTAGGTTATAGCCATATAGTTGGAGGTAATAGCCACTAATTTTTATCTTTTTGTTGTAATTTTTTAATACTACTCGTTAATAGCTCCATTATAATGTTTGATATTTAAATAAAT
>JANTPX010000034.1:321639-332514 GCA_024757885.1 Apantesis nais | reverse complement strand
ATATAAGAGCGCTATCAGTCACAGTGGAAATGTCACTATTTGATTCAGCCCAGACACTCGTCTCGAATCTACAAGGCAAATGTAGTTTACTCCACACTTGGGCCTTGCTCCATTCGGATTTACTGTTTGTGCCCGGCACAAAGCGCCCTTGTTATGATAATGAAGTGAAACTACTTACAGTTGGGTAGTTTTGGACACCATCTGTGGTATTTGGAGAAATTTAAATTTGTCATTTGAAGTGACGTAAAATGTACGTATTGTCTTCCCGAGATTTATTATGTCTTTGCATACGTTCTTGACCTACAGTTAAGAATTTTAATTTGTTTTAACTGTAATAAGTCTATATTATTCATTTAGTTAGAACTTTTTAAATTATTGAAATTATCAACTATTTGAGTAATACATGACGTGAATGGTATAAAATTAGTAACTCGGAGATAGAATAAATATTAAACAAAAATGGGTTATTAATTTTACATTTAAACCGCCCTTCCTATTTTAATCGCAGTCTCATTTTCGGGACAAAATTCGTTGCCCAAAGCTTTTCACCAATCATAGTTTTGGCTAGATTTACAATTAAATTGTACTGTTTAGAGCATTTTGTTTGCCATTATGCTTGCAAACAACATACCAAGCCGAGAAAAACATCTAAATATCATTAAGAGATTTGTGAACTCACAAGGTAATCCTAATCGTAATTTTAATCAGGATCAGATTAATAAAAATTGTATCATATGAGAACTGATTTGGTTACCATCTTTTTGTTAAAATCTATTATCTATGCATGGCTGTGTTAATTTAAGTCTTTTATTTATAATTAATATATATACCACCTAATTATAGACAAAGGTATTGTTAGATTCAATGAATTGCATTGAAAGTCAGATTGTTAAGAGGAAGCCGACAAGGATAACAAATAAGTTATGGACTGGTATTGTCGATTGCATCCTGTTTTGAATGAAATTAATCGATAACATATATGTGTATACTATATGTGGTATAGGGAAACGAGGCTAAATCTGTCAACAGTTCTTATTTAGAATTTGATTGTTATTAATTGTAAATCCACAAAAAAAACAATATTTAGTGTAAAAATGATCATTTAAAAATATAGAGCAAATGAAGGATATAGAAATCCTAATAAATACTCAAGTATATTTAACTCTAACGTTCCTAAGTTGGTTTATTTAATTCTGTCTCAACGACACACGTTAATTTTTCTAATAGTATTGTATACTTTCCAAACATTAAGGTATTACGAGTAAAATAAAGATTCAAACCCTTTTATACAGAAAAAAATACTATTCTTGAATATTGAATTAGTAGACAAAAAATATTTCCATTCAAGTCAAGTCGCGGACAACTTGCATATAGTGGTAAAATGTTCTAAGTCTCTCGTAATCGTAAAAGCTGATTATAGGCATGAAGTAGTTATGCTAACTACCTTCCTTCCTTCATACAACACATGTACAAACTTGTATCGGGTTATGTATTTGTAATTGCCTACTTTATTTCAATATCAGAAATGGTCAAACTTTGATGTATCTAATGTAGGCTTCAATGTTAATTTAAAAGAGTATAGTTTACTTAGTTTATTTATTCATTTTAAATTATAATAAAATTCAATTTTTTGTTAATTTTTAAAACTTGGAATTTTTAATTATTTGCAACTTTATTTGTTTGGTTGATTTTTTTTGCAGATTGCACTTGCTGTGGTCTACAGTAAGTGAATGAGTACACTAACTTAATACCCCTTTAGTCAATTATTAATTGTGTTTATCTGTCATTAGAAATTCTAATAAAAAAAAATTAACCATAGACAATCTACTTATATATTAAAATATACATATATGTATAGGTATAAACTGAAGCCGGTTCTCCTAATTTGTGATCTAACAGGTTACTGCTAATTAAAAAAATAATTAAATGTACACAATTGTAAAATTATTAATTATAAATTTATTCGTACAGATAATACGTATACGTACGAATAATTTTATAATTGTGTACATTTAATATTCAAATAGCGACATTATAATTTTGAATCCTATAATTTTTATATCAACTAATATCACACCTATTTTTACACGGTTAAGTAATCACTTGACATACATAGAGTTTATCAGACCTGTATACATACACATTTTGAAAGACTATATATGTAGGTATACATTGATAATTTACATGAACCAATGAACATAAATTCTGTTAACCTTTTACAATTTTTTTACCGCCTCCACACGGCTATTAACGAGTAATGAGCCTCAATACCTAATAACACCTATACTAATAAATAAGTAAAATTATTAACCAGATACAAGTATTTAAGAAATAATTTTCGGATTAAATGCATAAACTCAAAAATCTTTATCGAAACTTCCAAGATCATTATCGAACTCAAAAGCCGAACGGTGACGAGATTTTTATGCAAATAAGCGTCAATACACAGAAAGGTCCACAATAACCCTTTCAAATCGGTTTAAGAAATTGTTTTCAAACACATCCCAAACTATATTTATTATGATAATTTTGTGAAAGTTTTTTGAAAAAAAAATTGGAAAGTTTGGGAAAAACGTGCATTGAAGGGTCTAATTTGCATTTAAATAATGTACGCCTCCGAGTATAGATTTGTATTATTTCTCTTTTATCTAAATAGAATAACTGTTAGTGCAAGCTGGTGTTACTATAAACATTACAAAAGAATTATTTAAGCTGCTTATCGACATTTCTTTCTAGGTGGACATAATACAAGTTTTGTTTATAGAAGAAGAAGCACTCGGTATCTGTTAACAAAATTCATACACAAGGCGTGCACTATTGACTTTCAGAGAAGGCGTAAATTAAGCCCTCATGTTGTCATACGCGTGTCCTTAACATAATTTAAATTTATATCAACGTATGTACTCACCTATAACGTAAATTAAATTCAATGTACCTATGTACATTTACATTAGTATCAATTTATGTAGAACATGGATGTCGTCATGAAGTAATTTGCGATATCTATACAAAAGCAAGGTGACTGAACGCTATTCGCTGTACCAACGCGTTATCAATCTTTATTGACACTACGACTATACATAATGCGATGCAGTGACGCAAGAAACGAATACAAACATAACAAACTAAAGAGGTTATCTAAACCGGTCTTCAGGCTTGTCTCAGTATGGCTATGTTCAGCATAGAGCGATGACGCGTCGAGGTCGCTAGAGTAGGCTATGGATATGGTAGATATACTCACATGGGCCTACGTCGCGTAGCCATACGCCAGAGCCGTGTTGCCGACGTCTCAGAACAACGGTATCACTGCACAGTTGCACCAGTCCACCAGTGTCCTTCCAACTTGACACTATCACTCGCGTATCTACGCTCGCGAATGCGGACTGATTTTTTTCTCGCGTAACGGCCCATTAAACTTGTAGATTTCTATCTCACTCGATGCTACGATAGCATTAAGAGGCGAGACAAAGAAAGGTTGCGGTTTATGGGTTGTTGATAGAATTGGTATCCGCTCGGTAACGTACCGACGAGGTGTTGCATATTTTTATAAGATACAACCTTGTACTGCCGTAAACTGAATCAGTTAACGTTGAGGAGAAAGGAGTACAACCTTTCTGAAATAATTTATAAAACACGGTTATTTCTAACCACCTACATTTACATATATAATAAAGTCATACCTATGTATGTATTTATTTCCTTGGTACATGTATAAATATGATCATAATATAAGATATAATACCTATCAAATTCTAATCTCAAATATTCAAAATCTTCGACACTTTTGTAGTCTCTCGATGTTATAGGCACAAGGTTAGAAACGAATATGCAGGCATAAAATAAGCAGGTATCTCATAGATAATCTAGTCCTACGTAGACGAAACAGCGACAACACAAGTTGAAA
Source organism: Apantesis nais (assembly GCA_024757885.1). Classification (NCBI taxonomy): domain Eukaryota; kingdom Metazoa; phylum Arthropoda; class Insecta; order Lepidoptera; family Erebidae; genus Apantesis; species Apantesis nais. Next base: position 328,610 of record JANTPX010000034.1, on the reverse strand, counting down.
CACCAGGGAATAATAAAATATAATGTTGATAATACTCCATCCTTAAGCATATCTTAAAAAAAATTGGACAGTAGGCTAATTTTTTTTAAATTCATCAAATTTAAGCTTTGAAATAATACATAATATTGTACCCAAATAAATTATTTATCTATTTCTGTACAGTTAATTTTAGCTGCCTCTATGTATAGTAAGTACACCTAAGTATAACTAAGTATTTATTAAACATTACCAATCGACTCACCTAAATACATCTCACTTGATATGATTCACTGACACTTGCTAAACGTCTACGCATTAAAACAATCTACGGTCACAGGTAAACAGAAACGTAATGGTAGGTAATATTCAAAACAGAAAAGTAACTGCATTATCGCCTTCACAAGGTTACGTCGTACAGAATTATAACGCCGAAAGATGTTTAGGAAATATAGGCGTCGCCGAGAGCGCAGTCGTACATCTTGCTTTATATCGCCTCAGCCAGTATTGGAGAGCAGAACATCAAACGACGTTATGGCCCCCGGACGTGCCGGCCGCTCAGCCTGCCCGACAGGGATGGATTGATACGAAAGGGAGGGATAGAGAATATTTTTGCAGTTTCAATACTTTTATTATTCGCAACACAAACAAACATTCGGATCGAATATAATGCTCCGAATGGAATCAAGTTTTTTGCTGAGATCAAACTTTGGTGGCAACTTTTAAGCGTGTCGTTTCACATAGGGGACTGTTGACGTTTCACACTTAACGTCGAAATTCACTTAATAAAGTTATACTTTATTCCCTTACTTTTTATATGAAAATTTTATACACATTCAATTTTATAACAGAATTTTATATTCAAAGATTCTTTAGGTTTATTACTAAAAAGGTTAAGAATACATTTTAGGGATCTAGAAATTCTTAAATAATTCGATTGTGTTACAAACTTTTTTTTATTACCGACACAGTATCGACTAATTATATTATAATAGATTGTCAATGAATGGAAGTTAACCAACGTACTTGAGCATTATGCAACGAATCAGTGTTTGTTTCTGAAAATAGCCTACTAAAGGATGCCTACAACATCCTTTACTATAACAATATTTGGTTTGAATTGGATATTCTTAATCATAAATGAAAAAAGCCCATATGTGATAATTTAACTTAGCGTTTAGTCACCTTTGTTATTATTATAATCACTGTTTATAATACAATACTCTATCAGTACTCTACAAAGCTGTTAACTTTTAAATAATGTGCAAAGATTTAAAAGGATATCAGGTTCATAATATGTATGTTAAAAAGCTATTGTTTATGTTAAGTAATCTATTGTCTGTTTCCGTATCCGTTTAATAAAATTCCATTCCATATAAAGTTCCATTTAGTTTCATATTACATACTGATACTTTCTACAAAAAAGCTTTAAGCATTAATGTATGAAATACATACCTCATTACAACCAGTCCCATCGGTAAAGTATTTGTATAACCAACCCATTATAAGTTACAATATTATTCGATATTTGCCGAAAGGAATACTATTACATAGATAATCCGGTAAGTAATTACTGCAGAACAAGTTTGGTTACACATAATATGATTAGACTATATCATGAAAACGCAAATAGCAATGTAGATAAGCATAAACCGGTCATACAGAGCGTTTTATTTACATTTGCACAAATTGAATCCTTGATTCGACGCCAAGAGGAAGCTCGTTCACATATTCATCGGAGCTGAGAGGAGGAAGGGTAGGGAGGGACGAGATTCGATTTGCCTAATAGCAGGCGCGAGGTACGGAGGGCTCACTCAATTACCCAGAGTGGAGGTGTCCCGTAGCGCCCTGAACATAATTACATTATCTGGTAAACGGTTAGCACCCCAATTTCCCACATGTGTAAATTTTCTTTTTTAACGCTTCAATAAAATGGAATTTACGGCGATACGTGGTATTGATTTTAAATGCGCTGATTTGGATTTCGGTGTAAATAGCTTACACTGCAATTTAAAAATTGGATTTTTTTGACGACTTGAATAATACTTGGTAACGATTAATTTACATGAGTTGGAAGTATTGCATACTTTTTAGACAGATTTATTAGTATTGTTAAAATATTAAGTTAAGTTCTGACTACTTACACGAGTGTAGTAATAAAGATTATGGAAACCTACAAGCATCCAGTATTATAAATAATTCACTTAAGGCTTCACTGAAGTACTCTCAATAAATTTTTGTCAGCTATGGATCCAACTACATTTACCTACATTAATATAACCTACCTTATATAGTGGGTATCGACTATTTTGTTTCAGTTGTTATTGCATTATTAAATTATATTTCGGTCCGTCTAATAAACAAAGTTGAATCAAAATTAAGTGGCAGGCGATGTCATGATATAAACACATACAAACAAAATGTGTAAATGTTAATGTGTATGTGTATGTGTGTGTGTAAATGTGTAAAATACACATACGGCATTTGATTTAATGAAAGTGTAAAGTTGTAAGAAGTTTACACTTCTCTCAGTTGGTGTCCGCAATTTATTCCCGACGGACCATGAGGTGACAAGACAACACGTTACACCAATGATCGTGCTCTGTGCTTCACACTTTACGTCTTTTAAAACATTTTGTTACTTAAAAAAACAGTTTAAAAAATATAATTTTCATATCTTGATCTCTGAGAAATACTTATAATATTAAAGGTCGTAACCGTTTTGGTTCAAATGTTAGTCAGTTTGCCCATCACGAGTACTTGTTTTGAGGTTATTCACGTCCATTTTGAACATTTTAAGGTAATTACAAGGCTCGAGTAAAAAAAATTTATGTAGATGCCACTGGTTCCTATGTGCTGTAATGTTCGTATACTGAACCGGTTTGAGAGACTCATTGTCAACCTTGATGCTTTCAGTGAGCCGTTTGCGTTACAAAGTATTTGCTTATTAACATACTAATTTCGCATTCTATAATATTTAATAATTAGTTAGAAAATAATAATAAAAGATGAATAATTAATAAAAAACGACTGCACGGATGATGTAGTAGCTTAAGCGGTCGCAATGTCGCTTCCTACTGCGCTGAATGTTTTGGGCTCTATCCTAACTCACCACACTGTGTGAGCCACAAATTGTAGTTCTGAGTTTGGGTGTTCTTTATGTCCGTTTCATGTAAGTATGTGTATAAAATCCTTCGTGAAACAGAATTTATTTTTAAGGCGAGAGCTGTTTTCATATAAAATATGAAAATGAAAGATTAAAAATAATTTCTTTCTACCTTATCTCCATGCTATATCGCTATCAGTACACATTAACATAGTTTAGTAACTAAATAGTTTAGTTGTTCAATAAATTAACTGTAGAATTAAAATAAATACTTAGAAAGGGTACAGGAGCTTCATCAAAACAAAACTCAAGCTGATACTATAAGTAGATAACTAATAAGAGATCTGTTTTATATAGGTGAACTGAGGGACTGAAAGGGCAGCAATGCGGTGACGACTCTTCCAGGTGCTGTTGCAGGTGTCCATGGTCGACGGCTGTCACTTATCATCATTGAACCTGTCTGCTTGCTTGACCTTCTATACCATAAAAATAACGTATCAGACGGCGGTAAACTGAATCAGAGTTGGTGTCCGCGAGTTAGCAGCTAAATTAACCGAACGACACCCTACATTTTATGAACACTGAAATTCGGTGCAAATATTATTGAAAAGGCTTGATAAAACTAGCTACTGTCTATAGATATCTTTTCATTGTGTGTTCCTTACCTACTTCCTAATAATACACATATCCATCTCGAAAACATTGACTTCACTAGGTATCTGTATTCGAGTATTGATTTATTTATCGTGACAAAAAAACTAACCTAAAATAGTAATCGAAATATATTAGGCAAATACATATAAACGGCAGACCGACTTCTTTTCGTATTTAATATTACTTTAAAGTATGTCTGTTGTATGCCTGCTTACCTGGTTTCCCAGTATCCTTAACAAATTTCAAGAAGTTTTCGATAAAAGAATTTTAATATTAATATTTATGTGACGCAAATCTTCCTAACGATTTAACAGTCTTAAGTGACAGTACTGACCTACAGCTCAGTTCGCATTAGGATCAAAGTAAGTTTCATAATTCCATTAGGTACCTACTGCACTGCCTACGAGAGTTTTATACATTTTCAGGTCAAGTAATATAAAACGCAAGCATTATATGCCTGTATAACATATATATTAAGTGGTCCATAAAAACCATCTGTACCTATGTCTATAGAAGGTACTTATTTAAACACAAGATGGGACAACTTATTATAATATGTAGGTTATTGCTAAGACCAATGTTGTTATTACCTTGCGAACAAAATGAAAATTGAATCTTTAAGGCAATAACGAGTGAATATACTAAACCGAACAATAACACTAAACTTTATATTTCATTATCCCTTCATATATAATTTACTTTGTACCTATAAGAACATTGTTGCTTAAGATCACTGCTTAAGAAAAACAAGAAGATATCCTTATACGTACAAGATCGATGATTTTTTACCCATATTTATAAAGCCAGTGGTGCGCGCGCGCGCGGATTTACAGGGTAAGCGAGGACGTAGGGTTCACGTCGACCAATAGCATCGAGTTCCACATTTAACTGTAAAGCGGCCAGTGAGAAGGATCCGTGATATTTTCGTTTATTAATGCTATTATCGCAGCGTGTGTCGCGAGGGGAAGATCTAGCTGTGTTGGCGGCATAATATGAAGTTGTCTCGGTTCGGTTCATTTATATGCTAATCAGCGAGGAGGCGGCGCGGCGGCGTGCTTCACAATAACCGGTAGGGCCGCAGGCGCAGTGTAGGTGCATACCACTGTGGTTACTTTGTCGATTATCTTGAGAATACCAATTTATAATTTTTTATTTTTTTTTATTTTACGGTTTATAATTTCAGACTAAATAGACTGACAGGTTTAACTGTAGGTAGAAAATTCTCAGTATCTGTAAGCTAAATCGGTAAAAAACAACCTTCAGGAATATCAAATTCCCATTTTCAAGCAATAACCGGATATTTTGATTGTTTAAACTAAGATTTCGATGTAGAGCTTACAATAGCTTTACTCTTTAATAATCTACCTACCAATACATGCAGAATATGTAATTATTCACAAATAAAAAATACAAAAATCAAATCCAGTCAATGGTTAAATCATATTTATTTCACTTTTAAAGTCACTCTAAAATGTAAAACATACAATATAAATATACGAATGTTTATTAAAATAAATTTCTTTATTACATACCTACACAGCCCTTTCAGGGTTCATAGACAAATACTACCCCCTTGTAGATATGTGAAGAATACAACAAAAAGCTGAAACCTGGTAAGAAATATATATTTTAATAAGTTACTTTAGTTTAAGATAGTACTACGTTAGTTACGCGTTAGAAATTATTATTACTCTGTAACCTTGACCTTATTTCATTTTTGCCTTATAATACTTTAAAATAGTCAGCCAATTATTACAAATCAAACTACTTATTTAATAGAGTGGTACGATTCTTCAATTGTATTTAATTCCGTTATTCAAATAAGTACATCAGATTAGATCAGAAGTCTATTTCTCAGTTCACATTGGTTAAATTACGTAACGATATCTACTTATATGAAGATAATATTATGAAAAAAAGTTTCAAGGATTTGAAGTCCAAGGACTAACGCTCTAGAAGGATTGGCCACTGCACACCAGCAGATGGCGTTTCTCTCAACTTTTCTCACTACGTAAATTTTAGCTTTTAATAACCGTATTAAGTCCTTAATATGAATTTTACAACATGTAAATAAAAATCTATAATTATGTAACTTGTTTTTAAGTTTTTCTGTTTGACTAGTTTTGACATGCGAGTTCATTCGCGTGGAATTTCTATTAAAAATGTTTGTTAACTTTGCAAAATACATTGGTACGCGACTGTAGTCAATGAGGCCGCGGTTCGATTCCTAAACCAGGCTGAAAGGAAAAATAACCTAAGTTACTCCTTATATAAATAGGTACCAGATAGTTCAATATTATCAAAATCAGTCGAGTCGTTTAGAAGATTATCCGGAATAGACAGACAGACGGACATTATTTTATAATAAACTAGCTGACCCCGCAAACGTTGTTTTGCCTACTTAGGGGTATAAAAAATGCAGCAATGCAGACAAAATTTCATGAAAATCGTTTCGCCCAGCCGTTTCGGAGGAGTACGGTAACTAACATTTTGACATGGAAATTTTATATATTAGATGATATAAATTTAAGAAAATGACGATGAAACGCAAAAGAGATATTCAAACACAGCATAGTTAAAATATTATGTAGGTATGTAATAGTTAAATATATTGTAGAAATTAAATTCGCTTCCTAGTTTCAAAACTAGGCTGTCAGTCATGTTTCCTGTTTTAATGAACTCTGATAATGTCATTTGGAGCTGAAAAAACTATCATCTCAAAAAACTAACTTAATAGGTTGGGGACTTGTTTTAAATAGTTTTCTAATTTGTCTGCAATTATATTATAAGTAGGTTTTTAAAGTTCAATTAGATTTTGTTTTTCTATTAAGATATATATATATATGAGACGACTTCCATATAAAAAAAAACAGAAACATACGATAGCGCCATCTATTGAAGATACACTGAATTAGGGAGTAACTGTTAATCCTGTATCGCGATATGAACAGTTTCTCACCTCGATTAGCATATATACAACTTCCTAACGTCAACCGTTGAACCGCGACCCGCCAAGCATGATCATTACTATATACTAGTCGGAGGAAACTCCTCTTATGTTGGAGGGATATGGCACTTGTTCTTCAGTATATATTTAGAGGACTGGCAGCATTGCCACTTTGAATGGCAATGTTAATGGCTGTGCTTAAAAAAGGCCAGCCCTTTGGTCACGAGAAGCGTCGATCAGTTGCTTAGCTAGTTGTTTAAACATAGCACGAGCACTCGGACCCCATGA
>JANTPX010000034.1:255378-267402 GCA_024757885.1 Apantesis nais | reverse complement strand
TTTAATTTTATATCTAATTATTATTTTGCGTGTAACCGTAAATTACACTTATATTTTAACTACTACCTTTCATTTGTTAAAAGTTTACTAAGTACTAACTAACTAAACTACTTTAAGTAATAAGGTTTCACTGCAAAAATAAAACATTTTAAATCAATTAGGTATGCCACCATTTTCTCTCCATGACATGTAGTCATGAGAAACGAATGAAAAATTTATGTTTTTAAATAAACACAACGTAGAATAAAGTAGCAATATGTGCTCTTATGAGCGCTAATCTCAAACATTTACACCGGCAATATACCCGCGAGCGGACGATGGCACTCCAGGAATGCACCCAGTAAATCATCAGAAGAGCAGTAAACCAGTTCTTTAGTGCCACGCCTGCCTAGGGTTGACATTCAAACTTACCAATATTACGAATAATCAGGCCGATAAAAATATAGATTTTACTGGTAACACTTCCAATGTTCTTGAAGGTTGCCCCTAAAAAATTATATCCAGTGATTTTCATCTATCTAGCGCCTGGTTTGCGCCACTAAAAATTAGCTATTATTGTGTATATTAAGACTAAACGTATTTCACAAATGGAAATAATTTAATTACGTACTTACAAGAAAAAAAACCTTTAATAGAAAGCGGTCTAGTATTAGCATTTGATTCAACTGATATATTTATTTAGTATTTAATTTATCCGTGTAGCTTAGAAATCGGAATAGTCCGCTTTTTTAACAATGCGTATTGTGGGGATCGTTCCTTTGACCATCTTGTGAAATTATAACTTACAAATATGATAACGTCAATTTAATTTAAAATTTTCTACATAATTTTGCAAGGTGTCAACCCTAAATCGACATGAGTGTACTGTATACGACGATATTGTTAGTCGTAAACTTGTAATTTTGTTGTAACTAAATCCACAGGCCTATCCAACACGCTGTTTTATCTAAAATGCTTTTAAAGTGCTAAGATATCTCCTATCTGTGACATTAGGGTTCACTTACGTGAGTGCCTACTATAGGGTTGTCTAAATAAATATATTACTGTGATTTGTACGCTATCTACTGTCATAAAAATGTCTCGTGTACGTCTGGTCGATTTATAGTTGTTATGCTTTGATTACTGATATCAGTCTGAGCTTGAGCGTAATAAATAATGTTTAGTAAACATTGTAACGTATTAATAAATAAGAAATCTACCTTAACATTTATATGTTTCACTATTACATTTATTCAACAGACCTAAGGTTGCTTCAAGCATACTTTATGACGTCATAACTACAATGATAATGATATATACAAAGCTACAGCAAGAATTAAAAAAATACCTTTAATGATAAAAATACCAAATGTAGGTATGGAGAACATTCGATACTGAGTCCATAAGTACTTAACAAGATTAAAAAGTAGAAGAAAATACCGCGGTGTTCATTAATCAGTGGATTAGATACTCTGATTATTTACGACCAAATCTAAAATGTACGGAATTTAATTTCATTAGGGGATTTTAGTGGCACCATGTTGACACCCGCTGCGCCGGGGCAGGCACGGCGGCATATTTTACCCAGCTGTCACACGTCGACCAATCGCAAGCGAGAACCCAACACGCGTTCCAACTTTAAAAATGGTGGAGATAATTTTCATTGTATATTATTTGTGACAGGTCGTTATTTTGAGTTTTTATCGGTTCATGCTTTTAATATTTCTTGAAGGTATCTTCGCTGGTTGCCCACAACTCGAGTTTTAAATTTATTTTTATGTCTTTTATACCTACTTATACACTTTACGTCAACGTTCATATTCACATCTATAAGTATGCACAGTTAGAACATAAAGATTGCCGTTCTATATATTTTCTCCCGGGCAAAGTCAACTACTAAAAACTTCCATAAAACAACAATTTCAAACGGGCCATTTCGTCCGGGAAAAACAGCATCCCCGTTGGTGGGGGTGGCAAAATATCGAAGGGGAGGAAGCAGGGTCCAAAGTGAAGGCTGGTGGTTTATGTTGCGGAATTACGACTTAGACGTTTCAAACAATAACTCCTACCATAAATACGGACCCATTTCTTTACGCGTCATAGCATAGATTGTTTTTCTTTGACATTCTTTTCAATAATCTGTTCTAGATTTATATTATGGTACATTGGAATAAAATACATCTCGCACCAAGTATTGTAAAGTGAAAAGTGAAGAAAACAACGATTTTTTTAGCTCAATAAAACTTTGTAATGTGCTTATTAATTATTTTAAATTATTTAAGGACGGTCAATATTTTATTTATTTATAAATAAGGGTGGAAAGAGAAGAATACACAGTTGGACCTACTGCTATCATCGTGGTATCAAATAATAAACAAATCTACTAGTACCTATTATAAATCCTTAATCACAATAATAAAATTATTAAGTATTATTTATTACCGGTACTGATTTTAAAATTTATACTTTACCTGAGTTTTAATTATTAAATACTATTTCATGAATAAAAGATAGGTAGGTATATATTTTTAGTATTTATACCTTTAGAACAAATTGGGATTAATGCATAGGTATTCTGATCTACTTATTCTCGAATAACTCTATTTTAGTAGCTTATTTTTTCTATTAAGGGCTTTATTTTTTATATTAACTATTGTTCCAATAAGGGTGTTCAGAATTGAAAAAAGTAGCTATAGTTTCAATTATGCAAAATTAACTTCTTCTATGTGATATATAACTTGAAACGCACTAATTATTAATAACAAGAAATATGGGGTCAGTCCAATAATGGTAGTTGCGTCATGAAATTGGACCACGTCCACATTATTCCCGCTACAGCAATACCGGCACGCGCTGACCGATCTCAGGAATTTCCTATTTCCACCCGCGCTGACCTCCGAGGCCCGGCTCGCTCCTAATCTAGCAAACGTAATAAAACACCCCGTAATAAAAGCGCACGTTTTCACGTAGACCGTAAAAATATGATAACGTTCACGTACGATAGCTTAACGTTACTCACATATCCAACTTCACAAAAAGCTGCGATTTTTTTCTCTTTTAGGTAATATAAAGCGATAATTGAGTTGAGTTAGTACGCACCTGAACACGTGCTTATACATTGATGTAGCTTACGTTCTCTCTGACTTATTATTACACTAGCTGACCCCCGCAACATCGTCTGCGTTTCTCAAAAGGAATTAGTTGCCGCTGTTTTTGTGTTATTGTTTGTTAATTAATACTTCACTCCTATGCGGTAGCGGAATGGTGTATAACTCTGGCTGGCCTTCCTCGATAATTGAGCTACATAACACTGAAAGATTTTTTTCAAATCGGACCAGTAGTGCCTAAGATTAACGTAAAGTTTTTCAACTAAAATAACAACTTAGTTAGGTTCAATTATATTTATAAACATTCCCTAAAAAGTTGTATAATGAAGTAATAACGAAATAGCGATTAAAAACCGCATCAAACCCTGTTTTGTGCTTTAAAAGGAAATTACGAATGTACAGACACACGTCAAGTCACAGTTTAATTATATATAATCAAGAATATGTAGAAATCTGCAGTTTTCTAAAAAAAGTTTCAGAACAATTTCATATAGTACACATAATATTGTTCTTAAAACTTCAATTTAAAAGAAGTAAGTACCTAAGTATATGTTTTATTAAAAATATATATATATATATATATGTTGTTATGGAATTACATTCCATCCATCATTATCGATCACCCTCTGACAATGTGAAATTAAATGTAAAAAGTCCTTAATAAAGATTATTAAGAATCTTTTTTCAGTGGTACCTACGTACATAGAAAAAATGTAGGTAAAACTAATCTCGTTATATCAAGATCAGTTCACACATTAACACTTCACATAACGACTTCGTCTGCGCTAATTAGGCGGTTTTATAACAAAGAATTTTAATGCGTGGGTTTATAATTATTTTTTCTAGCCTACGCAATATTCTACGTGTAAATATAGCGGCTTTTCATTATGATATTCCGCCTACAGCTCTTCTTACAATAGAACAGTGGCGATGTGAGAATAAATCTTTTTTCCATTTCTATTAGGTACAGCGTGTAATAATAATTAACACCACGGTACGTGGTTCTCTAATTAACCTCTAACCAAGTTTAAAATATGTAATTTTTTTGTAATTCATTTCTAAGTTGTTTTTGGTAACCGTATATTTTAAGTTTACATGATTATATTTCTAGTTCGCCTTTTTTTAATACTTTGAAATATTTTTTGTGATTCATGCCAAGACTTCAGCTTCTTTAGTTTCAACTACATCAAGTTTCTTATAGTGATATAATGTAGGATTTTTCAAAATTTCCTGTACCCGCCGATGACAGAAGTAAATCGATATTATTATTTATTCATATTTTTATATTTTCAACTACCTATGGTTTTACGCATATTTCATGAGCTAATTTTCGATGCCATTTAATCGAAAAAACTAGCCACTTAAGATACATTAAATATGTAGATATTACACAATTTAGTCTGATTGACTGTACGGATGGAGTAATGGTTAAGTGGTCACCTCGCTGACGCGCCGCTTTCTATTGTGCTGAGAGTGGTAGGTTCGATCCCCTCATAGGACAACATTTCATGTGATTCAAAAAATCTTTTATTATAAGAATTCTTAGTTTTTCAATGTGTTTTTTTCATGTTCCTACGTGTATAAAGTCCCCTGAGATATAAAATATATTCCTAAAATAGTACGAGAGTAGTCTTTAAAAAAAATTCGCACAAAAATCAAAAAGAACAAGTGAATTTTAACTTATCTTAAGTACATTAATTTAGTTTACTCCAACGACTATGGTAAAATACACAAAAGCAGTAAACCCAATCAGCTCTCCAAGCAAGTAATGGAATTGATTACTGCAACCGCGATTACGATTAGACTAATAATATAGCTAAGCCATCGAACACCTTGTTAAAAACTAAACATTGCTTTAACTGTAGTTAGCTGCCTTGTCAAGGCTACGGGTTTGTTTTTATAGATTAGTAATTATTATTGTCAATTAATAATATTCTAATACTAACCCATTGTCTTGATTATAAAAAGAGCTAATATAATAGCATAAGGAAGCAAAAGATCATAGATGGTATTTATTCTAAAGCCTCTTTCTTTCAACTAACAAATTTTACATTCATAATCATCTACCTTCATCTACTTCTGTATTTATCCGATCATGTTCAGCGTTACCTATTTCATTCTGGCAGTGATAACTTTGTGATGTGAGTGATAAGCCTGCACCTATTAGTCTTATATTAAGTGTACCTCTAGCTAAATGTTCCTAAATTAAAAAAAGACCGATAACCATAATTATACATACAATTGTTTGTAAATATGTTTACTGTACACAGAAACTGCCAGTACGATATAAATTAAAACATCATACCTTTTTAGATAGATTTGTACTGACCTGGAATCCAAACCTTGATGATACACGCGAACGTTTCACCCCTAAAAACATTTTCATCTTCATCGTTATCATCAAATCAAAATACATCAAGTGACCTGGCTCCTTTTTGCCCCCAGTACCACAAACAAAATTTAAAGTGAAAGACAGGTCACAGGTAGGACAAGACCTGACTTGGTCTACTTATAGCAAAATTCGTGAAAATATTATTTAATGAATAGTTATGATTTCCTTACCATAAGAAAATAACAGTTCTATAGGAAAATTTTAGGTATAAATACCTCTATCTACATTTGTTCAGTCCTGCTTTCCACCATCAGCAGGCGCCTAGACGCCCCTCCATAAAGGTGGATTAATACAGCCGAAAGCCCAACTTACTTAATAAATATAAAAGCCTTCTCCACCCGTGATCGTAAACCGCCCACTGTGCTCCTCCAAGATTACTTATATCACGACCAGGAAAATTAGATCCCCCGTTTTCATTACCGTGCCCAATTTATGTTTGTTGACGAGATCGGTTGTAAGGTCTTGTTTCAATGGTCTTGCTATTATCAGCGCTATGTAGATTGCGCGTCGCTTGCCCGCCTTGCTTTCTCCGAGATAAGGTTTTATGGACGCCTCGAAGAAAGGATAATGTTCTCTTTTGATGTAAGAATGGAATTGTAGGCCGCATTCTACTATCGCTGTAAAGATAGTCACAGTTTCATTTTATTCGCTGAGATGTTCGTTTTAATATTTTGTGATATTAAATAGGCAAGATTAAATAATATTTGAAACAGAAATAGTGTTGTCTTTTCAACTAAAAAATTATAAGGCTTAGAATCTACTAGTAGAACTAGAAAACTGTATTTCTTTCTAGATGAAAGACATGTTTTTTTATATGTATGATAAGTACTAGCTTATGCCCGCACTACACTTACGCAGTCTTTGTTAGTAAGGATAAGCTGACGAAATACATTAGACAAAAATCCTTGGGTATCTCATTAGAACGAAGTCATTATAAAATCAAAACGACAATAAACCTTACTGAAAAGCGCTTTATAAAATATAGGTGCATCAGCATGACTGAGTGCAGTATTAAGTAAAAATATTAACCTAACAATATGATCTGAAGCCCACTCAATCCGAAAATAAACAAACTTACAAATCAATAGATCGAAATTCACAATGACGCCACGTGCCCACGCGGCTCTACATCAGTTCCTAACTCGCGGTAGTAAAATTAGTCGAATTAACGCACCAGTGCGACCGATTAGCAGTCAAGCTTTAATTGATAACCAATCCGTTATATATCACGTACAAATTAACCATAAATCGTGTAGGTGTGCACTATTATATTAACATGAAATTTTATTACACATCCATCAATCAATTGTATGGCTTATTGCAATGTTAGTTTTTCTAAGATAATATATGTTTGCTTTTCAGATTTTACAACTTGTTTCAATGGGTTGGTGTGTTATGTTGGTATTCTTTGATCACTCTTCTTTATTCTTCAGTAAGATATATATGGATGAAGTGTAAACCTATCAGTGATTTCTTGAATTATATTTCTTACATAATTGCAAAAAAAAATCTTTACTACTAAAAAATATATTTATAATGCTCATTGTTTTGAATAGCACCTACTATAATCTAAAAAAATATATGATTTTTGAATTGTAAGAAGAATAGATATATTATATGTCTATATAACATATAAAATATACACATCTATATAGCTGTATATATATATGTATTTTTCATTATACATTATTTGGCATATACAAGCTAGTACTCCACGTAATTAGATTATAAGTTAAAGAAAATGTTCAAATTTTAATATCTTTAATTTTCGTTGGACATGTTTCTTCAATCCTTATAAATAACATACATCTTTCTAAGAACGTTTTTCCGAAATTAAGTTGAAGTCGGCTTTAAGTCGACTATGATACGGCTGAACTTCAATGTTTTACACGTAGCGACTACCATAAAACCTTCACAGCCCACAGGTCACTAGTTCGATATCGAATGTCTGTAGAAAGTCTATTATCGGATTTTTTAAGGCTCTGACAACTCGTAAGGATTGCCAAAGATATTCTTAGGGCAACTGGGACTGACGGCTTAACGTGATCTAAAAAGCAAAGATTTTTCATGTGTACCCATCCATAGACTGATCTGGCTAGTAATGCTAGTACTAACATATATTTTCCAAAAATTAAAAAAAAAATTAATGGCGAATTAAAACTGATTGAAGGCTGACCTTTTTGTTTCATTTTTTTTTAAGTCTAGAGAAGGAGGTTCTCAATTTCCTTGTATTTTTTTAGTTACTACAGAACGTACATTACGTAACAGTAACTACAGAATACCATAACTTTTAAGCCAATACAAAATATCCTTTTTTAATTTGAAACGAAGTAGGTAAGCTCTTCCTGTGTGATTCCATTCAAATATGAAACGAAAAAGGTAGAACCTTCAAGGTTTGGTTAAAGGTCAAAGACTGAAGTATACACTTCGTTACAATTCTTCAAGAAATAAACACATGAAGACGGCGATACTATTTTAAAATTAATTATAAAGGAAGAATACTTCATCAATAAGATTGGATAGGTACGAGTATATCATTCAGAATAAATATTTAGTACTTTGATTGCTACAGTTTAGGGATTTAAAAGGGTTTCCATGTAACATCGAGACCAAATCAATATTCTCTGACAAGTTCCGTGTATCTGACTCAATAAAATTTATTTTTCAGTACACGGCCGTACCACGCATGGGCGGTAAGGACCGGCGCACACTGTACAAAGTTGCCAGTAATTTATGGTGGGCTGCTTTATGAGCTATGGGCCAAGTTCGCACATGCACCGCGCCGACGCAACTTGTATAGAAGTCATAAATATCCGCTAACCCCTTCCATGAGGTCAGGTACGTATATACAACATGGGTAAAATACGAGCTGTTTTGCTTCTTGCCGACTAAAGTTTTTGAATTGTTAATGACTGTTTAGATCCCACCTACTTATATAGAAAAGAAAATGTATACTATTGCATTCTATGATCTATACGAGAATCAAATAAATCGCCATGAAAATGTAAAATGGAAGATCAAAAAAGTTATTAGCGTTATCTCTCATACAAAAAATAGATATTACATTAAAATAGAAGCTATTAACAGTCATCAAAATTGATTATACAACGATTATTTCAATTAATAAAACGCTTTACGCATACTTAAAGCAACTTAGTAGTAGTAGAGAAATCACCATAAAAATAACACTTAATTTTAGCTTGCAATTACGAGGCAGTTAAAGGGCGGCTGCCAGAGGCCCGACACAGCCATTACATTAGCTCTGCACTTACCATATATACTAACTAGCCTATACGTTCTACACTTAGAAGCCGACGGGATCGTAAAAATAAAGAATAGGCGCATTTACACTCGCAAAAGTGAAAAAATAAAACGTTTCTCTTGCGGCGTGTAAAGCGGTCGGAGCTTTTCGGTATAGATATACAGGTACGTCCGTCAATTCTCACTTGAAAACACTTTTACTTAGAAAATTGGATCTGTGGTTCCATGTTACATTAAGAAAGTCGACTGTCTCTGCTTATAGACCACTATGTTCAGTTTCTAGTAAGCTTCGAACTATTAACTTAGGTTGTAGACACAAGCTTTTATAGCTGGTTATATTTTATGATTATGTTAGCTACTTTCATTTTCATAAAGATTGATGATTTGTTTAGGTTTGTTTTATAAAATCAAGTGAATTATTACAAATACGGCGGATACCTACTTGGTGAAATTTGAACCAGTACTCTTTTGAATTAGTTTAACTTAAAACAGACCTATTTACACACTTCTTAAGGAAACGATAAGTGATAAAATATTACAACTGTGCCACGGAGCAAACAC
The DNA here is from genome assembly GCA_024757885.1 of Apantesis nais. Taxonomy (NCBI): domain Eukaryota; kingdom Metazoa; phylum Arthropoda; class Insecta; order Lepidoptera; family Erebidae; genus Apantesis; species Apantesis nais. The sequence continues at coordinate 258,102 of JANTPX010000034.1, read as the reverse complement.
TAATGGCTATAGTACTACTTTTTCATTAAGTTATTTAACTTTTTATCTAATTTTCTCCTAAACAAAAAAATAACCTTATTTTGTGATAAAAACCATTGTATACCTTCTCTCTCTTCCTAACCTCTGTACCTATATGATCTATAAAATTTTAAATTTAAAAAGATGGCAAAATATAAATAATAAAATGATTTTAATGCATCTATCTTATGTAGGTAACATAGTAATAACTGCGTTTTAACAGTAAAAGGGGGAATCAGTTTCGTGAAAATATCTCTTAAACGTTCTAAACAAGCGGTCTACTAGTATTTTTCATCATTTTTAAATTTTAACCGAATTCAAAAAGAAAGAGCAGGTTCTGAATTCTTCAGCTGTTTTCTTTGTTATCTCAGAACTCCATTTCTTGTAGAAAAGTCTAGTTGGCGTATTGAAATTTTCTCAAAAATTGAATATTAACATTATATAGTAACATAACGTGAGCAAAACTAGTTCCTCCGTGCCTCGGAGAGCACGATAAACCGTCGCGTCAGTTCCGGCTGCCAGACGACCATCTGCGGCCATCGTTACGGGTAGTTGCCTATGGCCCTAAAAGTCTAACTTTGACATTACCTAGTTCTTGGGTTGTGGGGGTCTGATAGCAATCGCTCTACGTTAAACATCGAATTTCAGCTGTGTCGCAATAGACTGAAAGCCGACTTAGTTTGGGAAAAGGCTCGATGAATGTAAAAAAACTAATACTGTAAAGAAACATACATAGATTAAAATATCCTGTATTGTTAAACGTTTAAATAACTTTTCTTCTTTATAGTGTTAGACACATAAAACTAGAATGCTTAATTTATAAATATTATAGCCCCTTACCTAACACATTGTAAATTTAGCAAATGCTGTTGACAGGTTTCAACTAAAAAACGTATAAATGCTCGACTCCAAACAGTAAATATGTAATAAAGTAAATGAATATGAATAAAAAATGTATGTTGTAATTTCTTCACTTAAATAACCTCATTTCAATGAGCAATTGCTTAAAGTTAAATGGTTTCTTAAATAGGAATAAATTTTGATATTTTTCATGACATTTAATGTTTTATTATTTACGTGACAACTGAGGAGGTTTTACTGTTATTAGGGTATTATATTATCTAATAGTTTTATTTTATTATATTATTTATAACATCATTATTATTATTCAAAATTGTAGTATACTTAACAAACTGGTCCGAACTACATGGTTAATATAAAGAAGAAATTAATTAGTAAAAGCATATTTTTTTCTTTGAAAAATATTAAATAAAATCTATTAAAACACTTAATTTGCAAATATGTTGAAAAATATGTAGGTACGTATTATCAGTTATCTAACAAGGATAAAAAATCCAGGATAGTATCCGAATTCATAGGAAGAAACCTAGATAAATGACCAGGAGTACGACGAATTAGCGTACAGCTCGGTAGTACCCAGTAAAAAACTTTGCTTGTATTTTCGGAACTCTTCCTTTTCAGTTGGTCACTAACTATTGCTAATTGGTCTTTGTTTGCGCTTCTGATGCTTTTGAAGATGATGACCTATATAAACAGGGAATGCTTATATTTTGATTCTTAATACTTAATACACATGTTATGAAAATCGTCTAACTTCTTTTAAGTAGATCAATAGTCCATATTGTTAAAAGTATAGTATACAAATAGATGATTTCAATATATGTAGGAAGATTTCTACACGGTAGATAAATAACGGGTGGGTCTAAAGTAAACAAACCCGCATTTGCTTTATAGCTAAAACTCATTGTTAAGATAATAGTCAACTAGTTACCCCAAGCTTATTCTCAAGTAATTAAACGCACGTGTCCCTTTATTAATGATTAATTAATTCAGCCATTAATTAACTAAGAAGATTGCCTTCATTTAAACAACGCTGTGTGGGGTATTTCCCCCTACTCATACTTTATATACTGCCCATGTACCTTGACCGCACGCCATATATTTAACGATTTTTGTTTTATAAGCTTCTTTTTTCTTTATGCAATTAAGTTAAGAAAATATTCCGTTTGGATTCACAAGAACGGCCGTCGGTTATCAACAGCCAAAGATTTTTGAGCCAATTATGTTTATATTTAAATATTTTGATTTTCATCGTATAATTGTAGTTTCTTGTAAACTGTTTGTGGCATGGCGGTGTTCATAAATTTATGTAGTAGTAAAGTCCTAAGTAGCCTTTAAATTCACTTTTAAATTTATAAGAAGTGTGAATAAATTGTATAATGTAATAAATGTTCGGTGTAGTTTAATTTAAAGCCTATTGTCTTCTTTTTAGAGCATTTAAATAAAATCAGACAACAGATTGATAATATTTTTGTAACTAATAAATCATTACATAGTTCTTTTACGTTTCAAGTTTTTTTCATAATTTCCAGTGTTACATTTATGCAGACGAACATGTTAGCTTGTCAGTTCGGGCTCAAGGTACTCAGTCACTTAAAGAAATTTGAATACAGTTCTGAGACCTGAATGTTGTTTTAATTTCCAAATAACAGGAAGTATTTTCTGTGGAAGAATTCAGAAGTTACAAACGCGTTGCCAGCCATTTTGGAAGTGGTACTTACCCCTTTCTTTGTGAGGTTAAAATTGTTTCGAAAAGCGCACAGTGGCAGAGCGCAAATTATCCAAGTGTTAGGGGTGGAAATTCTACCGTGCGGAACGATGGCGGAAAGTTGCGGCGGGTACCAG